>JASDQU010010475.1:111449-123838 GCA_032191745.1 Picea mariana | reverse complement strand
CAACAAATATTCCATTTTGGGAGATAGCCACTTTAGAGGAAAGTGGGGTCACGCGAGTTGAGAACTCCCTAAGTAAATCATGATCGTCGATTTGAGAGAGAAACATGTCGACAGATCGTTGATTTTGGGTGAAATTACTCTGGGAGAGAGCAAGTGGGGAGAGGTTGAAACTCTCGAAGCGCGAAGAGATGAAGTAATTTATAGTCGTTGATCTGTGGAAGAAACGCATCAACAGATCATGTACTTCAAAAGTAGGGAGAACGAAATGTGGAGTAGAGAGACACACGAAGTAGATCCCCACCATCGAATGAGAGGGGCGTGTGGCACACGATCCTCAACTTCAGAGGAAAACACTCCGAGAGAAAAGGTGGTGTGAGCGTCTGAGACTCTCGAACACCGAAGCCCCGAAGTGGATTCGAGCCATTGATTTAGATGGACGCGTGGCGCCTGATTTGGAACTTCGGGTATGGAGTACTTCAGAGGAAAAATAATTGAAGTGCTAGGGACTCCCGAACGCTGAGTTCCTGAAGAAGATCATAACCATCGATCACGAGGGGTGGGTGGTGTTCGATCTGTAATCCTGAGTACGGATTAATTCAGAGAAAAAAGGTGTAGGAATGTTTGAAACTGCTGAACGACAAAGTTCCGTAGTGAATCAGGCTTGTCAAAATCTCTGAGGACACGCGACGTCAGATTGTGAACTTCATAGATTTGCAACTCTGGAAGATTCGCATGGTAGTTGTTTTGGCGCCCGTTGTCTTGGCGTCGGGTCATAGCCCACGGTCATATGTGAGTATAGATGGATAGAAGAACCCAAGGAGCTTGGGAGAGGATATCTTCTAGCTCTAATCTCGGTTCGGATCATGGAGACCGTGGTTGGAGAGTTCTAGAAGAGCAGAATGGAATGGAGACCCTGAATGGGGGTTTTGATTCTATTAAGAAGAACACAATTTTGATGTCCCACCATGGGTGTGTTACAAATTGGTATTAGAGAAACTCTTTTCCTTCTTGGGCTTATGCATAATCTGCATAAAGAGGTATTTTTATTTGCATTAACTCCTTGAGGAGAGGGACTACAGATTGAACCTGTGATTTTGGGAATTTTTGTTGAATTTTAGTAGAAGAATTTATTTAACCCTTTGTCAAAGTGATAACTACTTTTACCAGAGTAGGGATATGCTAATTAAAATTAATAATAAGACTTGAATGTGGATAGATGAAGGTGGCAGGGTTCTTTCAAGGGTAGCTGAATCCCAAAGGATGGATGACCCGGTGTTCGTAAAACTACCTCTAAGCATGGGTAGTTGGAACATCATGCACTGATGATGGCTGATTATATAATAGTTAATACCTTTGGTGGATTAAAGGAATTTTATAGGATCAGGTAGGATCCTTGGTAGTATAATTATTTCTTTATATTAAACTCAGAGTATAAAACTCCTCATGACCAAAGGAAAGGTGAGATGGGTAAATTCCTATCGAAGTTGAGGCAAGGAGGTTTTCTTGCCAATTTTTATAGTATAAAAGGGAAAGTGACCCTGGTTGGTTATTTCCATAAAGAGAAGGCAACATCAGTATGAGTTATAATTGTGAGATTAGTCATGTAAGCGACTATAATCACTAACTAAAGAACATTAATGATAAAAGTAAGCTAGTATGATAAATACTTAGTTGCGTGTCTATGCTCGAGTGCATGGATTTAATCCATTGTGAAGATTCTTGATATGAAGCCTGATATTAATACCATTTAGGTATGAACGATATTAAATGTGCAAGTGATGCACATGTATGATGTAAGAGTATAAGTATACCAAAGGCCCAATATGGTTTCCCTGATGAGTGAAATGTGAGGTAAGCATAGCACTTGCCAAGATTGAATGAATACCATGGATGCATGGTTGAATCCATTTTGAAGAGTCATGAAAGTTCTGTTTTGAATCATAACTTAAGGGGAATGTGCTCCATCTCTCCAGAAAAAGCCAGTAGAAATAAATGAAAGAGTAAATGAGCAAGGATGCTTTGTTTTCATGATAAGAAACAAATGATTATGCCTTCAAGGATCACATGATAATGATTGTAGAAAATAATGGGTTGGGTGATTTTAAAGTAGAGATGTATGTAGGCTATGAAATATACCTATGGAAGCTACACACAGGCTTATGCTTATGAATATGTCTAATCACATCATGGATGTAAGTTAACGAAACTAGAATATATGTGGATACATAATTTGGATGCATGTCAGAAATGAGTGTCTATGTTCCTTAAGGAATGCTTAGTAACGAGCCAAAGCTAATTCAAGGTTGAGGCCATCACAGATAGTGATGGATATGCAATGAAAAAGTTGCGTGTTGAAGGATTTCCCTATGAATAAATTGCGTAAGGATTCCATCAGAAGAACAAAGTCACAGCCCTAATGATTGTTGAAGGTTGGGCAATGGGTTGCAAAGCATGCCTATATAAGAATCCTATATTACATTTTTAAAACAAAATGTGTAGGTGGAAGACTAAAAATTGAATGTTAACCACTATGAGAACTGAATGATAATGTGAAGGATGCACAAGTTCATGACCCACTATGAACAAAAAGCTTTCTATTAAAGCATGCTATTGTATCCAAAAAGGTTAGAGTGAGGCCTAACCAAGGATGCTCAAGGAAAAGAGTAGGGAGATCCCAACCTGGAATAAATTGCAAAAATCCAAGAAGAGGAAAAAGGAGGAACACTTTTCGACCCTAACAACTATGAATTGCTTACAGGGTTGTAGGTCTTAGATGAGCAGCTTTGAGAACAAGTACAACTGGAAAAGATAAGGGATAAATAAGTATGTTTGATCGAATAGGCTTGGTTGAAGCCACACTAAGTGAAGGAAGTAAGGCCTTAGAAACAACTTAGCTGGGTTTAAATACCCAGGCTGTGTGGAAGGAGTGGGAAAAAGGGAAGAGCCCCTAACTCGTTTCTTGCTATGTGTTATGTTTCCTCTAGAATGAAAAAAAAAAGAGTTGATTTACTAATAAAAGTAATTGTTTGGACACCATAGTGATGATGATTGTATTACTGTAGAAAAAGTTGAGAACTGTCTGTATTAAATTCATGAAAACCTTTGAGGGTAATGTGATGAAGTGCATAAAGATATCCCAGGACATTTTGAAGATGTTTTACGAAATTGAATGTTATGCACAAAATTTTTGAAAGGCAGTTGTATGTCGTGGATACCCAGGTAAGGTATGGATCAGGCAGAAAACCCTGATCGAATCAGGTTAATCGAGAACCTGACAAAGGAGATGAACACGAGCCATTCATCGAAAGGAAATCAATCTCTTTTGTCAAAGTGAATTCAAGATCCACTGGAGTTAATGGATCAAACGCCAATTTTTCTATGAGATCGATGGCCCATATTCATTGCGGAGATCGAATAGGCACACAGGTTAATGACAGAGCATGTGCCCACAATTTAAATTCAATATAGTTTTGTTTTGAATTTGGGGTTCGATCGTAGATCAGATGACTCATATTCAATGTGGAGCACAAAGGCAGAATTAACTGGAGCTCTAGTTCATGACCCACGATCAACCTACACCGTTGACCTCGTCAGGGTGGATGATCAACGACCACAATAAAAAAGCTGGTCGAGCACTTTTCAGATTAAGGAGATTGAACTCTTCGATAAACAATGAGTGCATTGGGGATTCTGCAACCCCTATGAACCATTGCTCTGTGAACGATCGGTGGGCGGACCTACAAGGAACCCACACGTTAATGCCACGTAAACTCTTATTGTGATTGGGTTATGTGTTTGGATTTGGAAAATGAAGCTCTCAGTTTAAATTCTCGATCAAATACTTCTATGTCAGAATTTTTATGTTTGGAATCGTGTGGAGAGAATCGATCTAGGGATAAGATCGAAGACCAATATTAATTGTGGGGAAGGTATATGCATGTGGGTTAATGTCGAAACATGAATCCGTAAAATAAACTCAATATAGTTTTGTTTTGAGTTTGGGATCCGACCGTAGATCGGACGACCCATATCCATTACGGAGATCGGAAGGAGAATTAAACTGCGAGCTAGTTAAGGTTCCACAATCCCTTTCCGCCGTTGGATCTGGGGGAAGATGGATCTTCACTGTTGAATTGTAGACAAGGGGTTTAGCCAGGATTATGGCACACAAAAAGGGGAGTCAAAAGGATAGCTCCTAAAAATAATAGAGCTAAGGTCACAACTCTCGATCGCATGAAGAGAAAATAGAGTTCATCCGGGTCAGCCAAGGAAGGTAGAGTTTAGCACTCTAGGTTAGACTGTGGTCGCGGGGACTGGTTATATGGGAATAAAGGTGCTCATAGTTAGCACGTTTCATGGAATGTATTGAGGGAATGCATGTTGCATAAGATGGCAGACAATGGATTTTTCAGTAAGGAAGGGAGACCTTCCATTGTTTTACTTACATTATGTAAACGTTGAAGGAAAACAAATTTGGGTGACCATGAGTGTTAGAACCCTGGTTATTAATGAAGGAAGAATGGTTAAAGGCATTCATGTGAAACTTAGAGTTTCATGAATGATGATATTAGGGTTGTGATCAATTCAGAGAAGAAAATATGGTTTTGCTAAAACAATAAGTATGGACAAAGAGTCCATATGGTAACAAGTTGGTTGAATTCAAACACACCTTGGCAAGAGTGTCTAACCTGAAAAGTGATAACCTGAAATTGATGCAAGGATGCATTGGGTAAGAATGTGGCCAAAAATGTTGGCACATTCATTAAAGTCAATTGGTATTTGAATTTCATGTTGAAGAGTTGATATACTAAAATGATGCATGTGTAAGGAATGAAATTTCCTTTTTCTTGTATCATTGAATAGATAAAAGTGATTTGACTGTTAGCATGGAAAATTTAAGAATTGTTTGTGATGACATTATAAAGGTACAATGAAAATATATGTGCATGAGAAACTAACAATTTGTTTGGCTGACTGAAGTTGAAAGTGCAGGAAGAAAATGGGTCTTGAACATGGCAACATTGTAAGCTCACGAGGAAGACCAATTTCCTGCTGAGCCAAACCTCTTTGGGAAGGAAAGTCCCATAATTATGAATCTGGTTCCTGTTCGGAACAAATATGAAAACAAAATGTGGAATTTGGAAATCTGTGGGTGACAGATTTACAAGAAAACTTTGAATCTAAAATTTATGATGATGTCTCATGAATTTATGTATGCCTGTGATACAGGTGAGAATAAAAGATATGTTCAGAAAGGACAAATGAAGGATGTCAAGCTGTAAAATCATGAAAAATAAATGGCTACTGCTAAGCCATGAGAACCCCATGGTAAGCCATGATCGCCTAGAATATGTTGTGTTGAGGTAACATAAACCTGAGGGACACCTCGCAGATAAAGTATGAGGGATGCCTCGACTATAAGGCTCAACAAAGTCTTTGGAATTCTTCCTGTGTGAGAAAAACTTGGTAAGGCAAGATGGATCACCCGAGGGATTGTATAGCAGAGAAGGGGATGCTTGAGCCTGGGCTTGGAGGGCGAGTGACCACAAGGAAGAGGAGACCTTCATAGTTCTTGTAAACTATTGGGATCATGCACACAATGGGTAATTCTTATTGTGCAAGAAAACCTTGGAAAGGCAAGATGGATCACTTGAGGGACTGTATAGCAGAGAAGGGGATGCTTGAGCCTGAGCTTGGAGGGTGAGTGACTGCAAGGAAGAGGAGACCTTGATAGTTCTTGTAAAATATTGGGATCATGCACATAATGGGTATGTCAAGGAGAAACAATGGGCGTGGATAATAAGACAACCATGTGGATACAAATCCACAAACTACGTAGATAATTATTGTGCTATATTATGAAATTTTCCTCTTGAATTTTGAACAACAGTAAGATGTTTTCACATAAAGTTGTGATCAATGTGCTTGTTGTCCAAGAATTTATTGAAGATTGGTGATGAAGGCCAAGAGTCTGGAAAGGACCTGACCATGAAAGATGATTGATCTTTTTGAAGCAACTGGATAAGGAATTCATAACAAGTGTTATTGAGAAAGAACACCAAGGACGATGTTCCTTTTAAGGGGGAGGGCATTGTAACACCCTTGTTTCCTCCAAATTGTATTATTAATAAAATAGGATTACCATGCTAATGCATGTGGACGATGTAAATGTATTATTGTTAAATTTCCCATAACTGACTGCTGGGGGGTGAAGCCTTGAAGTATGAGCCATGATATCTCTAGAGGAAAGAATCAGTTAATCAAGGAAATGACTGGTTGTTGAAAAATCAACCAACCCCATGAATGGAAACATGGGCTGTCAACCCGAAGTGCCATAGATACTTGCATACTTGAGCTTCCTTTTGATAGAAGGAACATGATAGGTTAGAAACCTCCCTAAAGAAGGAAGGTAAGATACATATGTGGAGAGGAAAAAAAAGAAAAGAGACACCAGACGAGAGTGCGAGTTCAGAAGGAGATGCACAAACCAAAAGGAAGTGTAGAGAACATGACCTAAAGTACCCAAACATGAGCTTGATGTTGATGAAGCATCTGATAAACCTCAAAGGGATAATGTGACAGAGAGAAGGTCTCTGAGAGATGGAATAGTTCCCTAGTGATATCATGGCTTGGCACGGGGGTTGAAAGAGTGCTAAAGAATGAATGCCTCTGAGCCTATGGTTGGGTGGAAAGGGACACACACACAGTCAGTTAGTTGGCTACAACTTGTAATAGATAAGTATTCTCCTACCCTGTGTAATTGAGATATAACTGTGTAATAAAATTGGATATACCGTGAATGTTGTCAAGTATGTACATGATTTCTTAATGGTTATACTGTATCCCTTTTATTTTTTCTTGATTGTGTAATTAGGCAAGTAAGAAATTATATGGTTCAGACATGACTTGTACTCGTAAATACTTGAGCCCTGTGGTGGTTTAAGCTAGAGCCACAAACTGTGAGTTCATCGACCTTGGGCATAGTTTCACGTATGCATGTCGACATTCCTAGTCGTTCTGAGTCCCTTGGAGAAAGGAATTTTTTAAAGATCAAGAGAGATAGTGCATGTATGCACAGGCTCTCTGCGAGGCACGCAGAGACCGAGATCCACTTAATCTATAGAGTTGATGAATGAGCACAAGGGGTGCATAAAAGAATTCTTCTAAGTGTTAAGTTCAAGAGAAAGAGTGCAAATATCTTAAGCCTTTCAGAGCTAACAAAGCTCAGGAAGGATAGCGATATCGAAGTATCGAAAGGGAAGGTTCCTTTGTATGGAAGATGAACGAACGAGATCTGTTTGGGAAGAGCTAAGGTCTTTTGTGACCATTGGATACAGGAAAGGGCGTGGGAGTTAACCCCCTGAATCCTTCGAGCTTCGCGAGTTCAGAGAATTGAGCGACTTCGTCGCAAGGGAGGTAAAATCCCTAAAGTCTCGAAGTCTCGAAGTTAATATGGGCCTTAGATCTGAGGATTCCCGAGAGTCACCTTGACCATCATATATATGAGGTAGTCAGTCTAACATTGACCTTTTCGGGATAATAGAGACTTAGTAACACCAAAACTCCCGAAGAACTAAGTAGCGAAGTAGTGTGAACCATGGATCTATGGATCCTTCAGGACCCCTCTCGACCGTTTGATCGAGGGAATGTGGGTATTACGTTAAGAGTACGTGGGGACCTATGTGTTGAGTGACGATGATGAAAGGTGTTCCACTCGGAGTGGCACACATTGGATTATTAAGAGGCGGTTAGCTATGAGTTCCTTTGGAAATCCACAGAGCGACGGAGTCCATCTGTACCATCGATCTAAGAGAGAGGATACATGGTGGAAATACATCAACTTTGGGTGAAATTACTTTAGGATAAAATGAGTGTGGAAAGGTTGAACCTCCCGAAGCCTGAAGAGATGAAGTGATTTGCAGCCATCGATCTGTGGGAGACACACATTGACAGATCATTGACTTTAGGTGAAATCACTCTGGGAGAAAAGGGGATGTGTTGAACAAGAACTTCCAAAGGACGGAGAGTTGGAGTTCACCTAACCTGTCCATCAGCTGAGGAAAGGTGTCAACAGATATTCCATTTTGGGAGATAGTCACTTCAGAGGAAAGTGGGGTCACGTGAGTTGATAACTCTTGAAGTAAATCATGATCGTCGATTTGAGAGAGACATGCATCGACAAATCGTCGACTTCGGGTGAAATTACTCCGGAAGAAAGCGAGTGGGGAGAGGTTGAAACTCCTGAATCCCGAAGAGACAAAGTAATTTATAGCTGCCAATTTGTGGAAGAAATGCATCAACAGATCGTGTAATTCAGAAGTGTGGAGAAAGCAATGTGGAGTAGAGAGATGCCCGAGGTGGATCCCGACCATCGAATGAGAGGGAAATGTGGCACATGATCCTTACTTTGGAGGAAAACACTCCGGGAGAAAAGGTGGTGTGAGTATTCGGGACTCCTGAACGCCAAAGTCTCGAAGTGGATCTGAGCCATTTATTTAGATGGATGCGTGGCGCCTGATCTGAAACTTCGAGTATGGAGTACTTCAGAGGAAAAAGAGTTGGAGTGCTCCGGACTCCCGAACGCTGAAGTCCCAAAGAAGATCATAACTATCGATCATGAGGGGCATGTGGTGCTCGATCTGTAATCCCAGGTATAGATTATTTCAGAGGAAAAAGGTGTAGGAATGTTTGAAACTCCCGAACGCTGAATTCTTGAAGTGAATCAGGGCTGTCAAAATCTCTGAGGACATGTGGCGTCGGATTATGAACTTCAGAGATTTGCAACTCTAGAAGATTCACACGGTAATTGTTTTGGCACTTGTTGTCTTGGCATCGGGTCATAACCCATGGTCATATGAGAGTATAGATGGATGGAAGAACCCGAGGAGGTTGGGAGAGGATATTTACCAGCTCTGATATTGGTTCAGATCATGGAGACCATGGATGGAGAGTTTTGGAAGAGCATAATTGAATAGAGACTCCGAATGGGGGTTTTTATTCTCTTAAGAAGAACGAAATTTTGATGTCCCACCATGGGTGTGTTACAAATCGGTATTAAATCAAGGTTACAACACTTGCCCTGCTTGGTCTCATGCACAAGCCACATAAAGACGTAGTGTTATCTGCATTTACTCCTTGAGGAGAAGGACTGCAGATTGAACCTCTGATTTTAGGAATTCTTGTTGAATTTCAACAGAAGAATTTCTTTAACCCTTTGTCAAAGTGATAACTAATCTTACCAGAGTACGGATATGCTAATTAATATTAATAATAAGACTTGAATGTGGATAGCTAAAGGTGGAAGGGTTCTTTCAAGGGTAGCTGAAGCCCAAAGGACAGATGACCCGGTGTTCGTAACACCGCCTCTAAGCATGCGCATTTGGGACCTCAGGCACTGATGATGGCTTCTTATATAATGGTCAATACCTTTGTGGGATTAAAGGAGTTTGATAAGATCAGGTAGGATTCTTTTCAGTATAATTATTTCTTTATATTAAACTCAAAGTATATAACTCCTCATGACTAGAGGAAAGATGAGGTGGGTAAAGTCCTATAGAAGTTGAGGAAAGAAGGTTTTCTTACCGGCTGTTATAGTATAAAAGGGAAAGTGACCCTGGTAGGTTATTGCCATAAAGAGAAGGAAACATCAATATGAGTTATATTGTGAGATTAGTCATGTAAGAGAGTATAATCTCTAACTAAACAACACTAATGATAAAACTAAGCTAGTATGATGAATACTTAGTTGTGTGTGTATGCTTGAGTGCATGGATCTAATGCATTGTGAAGCTTCTTGATATGAAGCCTAATATTAATACTAGTTAGGTACGAATGATATTAAATGTGCAAGTGATGCACATGTATGATGTAAGAGTATAAGTATACTAAAGGCCCAATATGGTTTCCCTGATGAGTGAAATGTGAGGCAAGCATAACACTTGCCAAGATTGAATGAATACCATGGATGCATGGTTGACTCCATTATGAAGAGTCATGAGAGTTTTGTTTTGAATGATAGGTTAAGGGGAATGTGCTTCATCACCCTAGGAAAATCCAGTACAAATAAATGAAAGAGTAAACGAGCATGGATGCTCTGTTGTCATGATAAGTGACAAATGAATATGCCTTTGAGGATCACATGAGAATGATTGTAAACAATCATGAGTTGGTTGATTTTAAAGTAGAGATGTATGTAGGCTATGAAATACAGCTATGGAAGCTACACACAGGATTATGATTATGAATATGGCTAAGTACATCATGGATGCAAGTTAAGAAAACTATAATATATGTGGATACATAATCTGGATGCATGTCAGAAATGCATGTCTATGTTCCTTACAGAATGCTTAGTAACGAGCCAAAGCTAATTCAAGGTTGAGGCCATCACAGATAGTGATGGATATGAAATGAGGAAGTTGCGTGCTGAAGGATTTCATTGTGAATAAACTGTGTAAGGACTCTGTCAGAAGAACAAAGTCATAACCCTAATGATTGTTGAAGGTTGGTCAATGGGGTGCAAAGCCTGCCTATATAAGAATCCTGGATTACATTTTTAAAACAAAATGTGTAGGTGGAAGAATAACAACTGAATGTTAACCACTCTGAGAACCGAATGATAATGTGAAGGATGCACAAGTTCATGACCCACTATGAACAAAATTATTTCTATTAAAGCATGCTGCTGTATCCAAAAAGGTCAGATTGAGGCCTAAACAAGGATGCTCAAGGAAAAGAGCAGGGATATCCCAACTTGGAATAAATTGCAAAAATCCAAGAAGAGGAAAAAGTTGGAATACTTGTCCACCCTAACAACTATGAATTTCTTACAAGGTTGTAAGTCTTAGAATCAATCAGTTGTGAAAACAAGTACATCTGGAAAAGAGAAGGGATAAATAAGTATGTTTGATCGAATAGGCTTGGTTGAAGCCACACCAAGCAAAGGAAGTAACACCTTAGAAATAACTTAGCTGGGTTGAAATCCCCAGGCTATGTGGAAGGAGTGGGAAAAATGGGAGAGCCCCTAACTCCTTTCTTGCTATGTGTTATGTTTCCCCTGGAATGAAAGAAAAAAAACAAAATTGATTTACTAATAAAAATAAATGTTTGGACACCATAGTGATGATGATTGTATATTGTAGAAATAGTTGAGAACTTTTTGTATTGCATTCATGAAAAACTTTGAGGGTAATGTGATGAAGTGCATAAAGATATGCTAGGAAAATTTGAAGATGTTTTACGAAATTGAATGTTATGCACAAAAGTTTTGAAAGGCAGTTGTATGTCATGGATACCCAGGTAAGGTATGGATCAGGAAGAAAACCCTGATCGAATCAGGTTAATCGAGAACTTGAGAGGAGATTAAAACGAGCCATTCATTGGAAGGAAAAAAATCTCTTTTGTTAGAGTGAATTCAAGATCCACTGGAGTTAATGGATCAAACACCATTTGTTTGATAAGATCGATGACTCGTATTCATTGTAGAGATTGAATAGGCACACAGGTTAACGCCATAGCCTGTGCCCACAATTTAAATTCAATATAGTTTCTTTTTGAGTTTGGGGTCCGATCGTAGATTAGACGACCCATATTCGTTGTGGAACACAAAGGCATAATTAATGGGAGCGCTAGTTCATGGCCCACAATCAACGTACACCATTGATCTCATCGGGGTGGATGATCAATGACCATGATTAAAAGAGTTGGCCGAGCACTTTTCAGATTAAGGAGATTGAACTCTCTGATAAAGAGCGAGTGCATTGGGGATTCTACAACCCCTGTGAGCCATTGATCTGTGAATGATCGGTGGGTGGACCTGCAAGGAACCCACACGTTAATGCCACATAAACTCATATTTTTATTGGGTTATGTGGTTGGATTTTGAAAATCAAGCTCTCAGTCTAAATTCTTGGTCAAATACTTCTATGTCATAATTTTTATGTTTGGAATCGTGTGGAGAGAATTGATCTAGGGATAAGATTGATGACCTGTATTCATTACGGTGAAGGTATATGCACGAGGGTTAATGTCATAACATATACCCGTAAACTAAACTCAATATAGTTTTTTTTTGAGTTTGGAATCTGATCGTAGATCGGGCGACCCGTATCCATTGCGGAGATTGAAAGGAGAATTAAACCGCGAGCTAGTTGAGGTTCCACAATCCCTTTCCACCATTGGATCTGGGAAAGACGAATCTTCACCATCAAATTGCAGACAAGGGGTTTATCTAGGATCATGGCACCTAGACATGGGAGCCAAAAGGGTGGCACTTGAAAATAATACAGCTAAGGTCACAACTCTCGATTGCATCAAGAGAAAATAGATTTTATCCAGGCCAGTCAAGGAAGGTAGAGTTTAGCACTCTAGGTCAGACTGTGGTTGCGGGG
>JASDQU010010475.1:88216-99540 GCA_032191745.1 Picea mariana | reverse complement strand
TGCGCAGGGTTATGTAAGCCCGTGGTCCTATATATTACGCCATATGACCATGACCTGGAGCGCGGGGGGAGTTAAATAGTTTTGTAACGGTTTGGTGCCCTTTTTATTACAGTGCGAGGTCCTATGACCCATATGCCCAGGTGCCTAGGCGGTTAGGGGCTGGCGCGCCCTTAACCGTCCTACGGTTTGCACCATTGGCATGGTTGCACCCGATGCTGGGTTTTCACGCTATTTATTGCGTGTGTGCCAGGTTCACACAATAGGGGGTGCAATTTGTAGATGCAGAGACAACAAGCTTGAAGGGGAAGACTTCCAGGAGGCCTAACTTCTTCGTTTTTAGACCGATTGAGGTGCCGAAAGAGCCCAGATAGGGGTTTTTGGACGCTCTAAAGCCATTGGAGCAGTTAGAATAGAGTTATACTGAAGGGAAACCAAGCCAAAGCCATTTTGATGCAGAGAAGATTTTGAGGAGGAGACGTTGTCGGACCATTTCTGGGAGCTCCAGACGTCCATTTTGCGTGCCGTTTTCTTTTCAGGGTTCTAGAGATCTGGAAGAACATGACCAGATCAGTCTTGTAGCCATTTGGGATTGCAGTGATGTACTTTTGATCTTTTGAACAGAAATAAAGAAGCCTCCCCCACAGAGACAAAGGCCCAGAGACGTAGGAAAAGTTGTGTCGAACTCCGTTATCAATCTGCATGTTGTGGTTTGTTGTCTATTATTTCATTTCAGATCTGCATATGTGTATATGGCTGTCATAATTCCTCCTCTTTCCTCATTCTTCACTAAGTTTTCTCAAATGGTTAATTAACACATGCAAAATTAAAACTCAACCATAGTCATTAAAAGATCCTACGGATCATTCATTCTATCTACCTGTCTGTCTCCAGGTGATATGTGGTACTAAAGTTAAGTTGGGTTCCTAAGGCCTCTTAGAAACTAGTCCCAATCATCCTGTAAACATCGATCCTCGATCGGATATGATCCTCTTAGGCACGCCATGTAATCTCACTATCTCGTTGATAAAAACTCTACCGGTGTCTTGTGCCTGATAAGTCATGCACACATGGATAAAATGTGCACTCTTCGTCTGAGTGTCAACTACCATGAAAATATAGTTGTGCTTTTGTGTTGTCAGCGACAAACCCACAATAAAGTCCAACGAAATAACCTCCCATTTTGATTTCGGAATAGTTTGTGGATGTAGCAACTGTGACAGATGTCTATGTTCAACCTTCAGCTACTGACATTCTAGACATCTTGCCACATAGTTGACTATGTTCACCTTCCTTCCTTCTAGAAGAATAAGGGTTAAAGGTGACACGTAAATCTGGTTATTACACCTCATTAATCCGTCATTTTCCACAATAAATCCCTCGATTCTGGTACTAACCTAGTGTCTTGTCTGATATTTTCCTTAACCTCTTATACCAGTCATCGTCACGTTGTATAGTTAGAATATTTTCATGTAGATTCATCTGAAGAGGTATCACCGAAAATATGCGTGGTCTTCGACTCAACGCATCAACCACTCTGTTCATTTTTCCTTTTATGTGGGTAGTCTCAAAATCGTACTCGCTAAGCCATTCCGACCAAAGCCCTTGTCATGCGTTCAAGTCACCTTGCGTAACAAAAAAAAGTGTTGTAAACCACAATGGTCCATTTCTAGTTAGAATTTCCATCCAATCAGGTAGTGTCTCCACATTCTTAGGGCATACACAATGGCTAAAACTCCAAGTCGTGCGTCGCGTAGTTCTCCACGTGATTTCTTAACTTTCTCGAGATGTAAGTGATCACTTGACCATCTTACATCAAGACTCCACCTAAGCCTTCCTTCGATGTGTCTATGAATACCAAGAAATCCTCATCCATGTCAGGGACCTTTAGTATTGGTGTTGTCGTCAACAACTCCTTGAGTCGTTGAAATGCTTCCACGCATTTATCGGTCCATACAAACTTCTTGTTCTTCTTATGCAATCTCGTAATTGGATTTTCTATCTTCTAAAAACCCTTGACAAACCATTGATAATATCTCGCTAACCCTTGAAGCTACGTACTTTTGGTACATTAGTCAATGTGGGCCATTCCATACTAGCCCCTACATTCGCTGGATCCATAACGATATCTTCGCCGGAGATGACATTCCATAAGTAATGAATATTCGATTGATAAAAAGAGCACTTCGACAGTTTCCCAAACAAATTTTTCTCTCGTAGACACTATAGTATCAAGTGCAAATGTTTGTCACATTCTTCCATCATCCGAGAATATATCAATATGTCATCAAGGAATACTTGACAGTAGTCAAGTAGAGTCTCCATGACCCATCCTTCTTTTGTATGAAAATAACAAGCGCACCACATGGTGACACACTTGGATGTATAATTCCTAGGTCCAATAACTCCTTTAGTTACATTTTCAACTCCTGTAACACAGGGGTCTACATTCGATAAAATGTTCTTGCCATCGGTTTAGCTCGATATTTTAGGTTGATGGTAAATTCCATCTTGGCTTCGGTGGTGCACCTATTAATTCTTCTGGGAATCACATCCGCAAACTCTCGTACTACCAGAAGGTTTTCTAATCCTTCCGCCACACCCTTGATTTTCAAAGCTAAGTATGCATATAACTTTCATCCTTGCATGTTCTCTTTTGTAGTTGTAGGGAAGAAATGAACCTCATGGATACTCCCCGTTTTCTTCTTACAATCGCACTTATTTGAGCCTCATCATCAGTCCAACTCAACCACTTCATATTACCGTTGAGTATCACATCATGGAATTCCCACTAGTCCATACTGATCATGACGTCATAAGATCTTAATATCGTGACATATAGGTCATATCTCATTACACTATTCCCCATGTTAAGGCTACAGTCTGTAACCCTTCCTCCATCCTATTGCTTGGCTCCCGAAGCCATTTCTACGTAGCCTAACTTGTCCTCCCTGAGCACCGAGATCTAACAAATACAGAAGTTTGGTTGGTGATGGTACATGATGCCTTGAGCACAGTGGTATGGCACTCAACCTGACGTTATTCATTGCAATCATGAATGTTACGGGCCCTTCCCATCTCCACCATGATAGTGTGTCCTGTTGACTTGACCGCTCTAGCCCTTGCAACCAAACAGTCTTGCTGGTATGGTGGCTCTCCACATGACCATCTCCCACCTCTGGTCTGGTACTCTTGGCCCCAAAATATAATTTGTTGGCCCACCAGCCTAAGATTGTGGTTTGTTCTGCTGACAAGCCTAAACTGTGGCTGCTAGTGGTGCTGTCGCGGAAGCGGTGGTCCCCTGTAGGGAGCCCTCTGCTGAGGAACATATAGTTGTGGTGTCATGAACAAGGGTCCTATAGACATATCTTAATACCCATATGTCTTGTTTGGCCGACGTCTGATGCTGCTGCGCACCAGATGTTATCAATACAGACGGTCTTGAAGGAGTCCTGCCTGGACTCTTGCAGTCAATTCTTCCTTTTCTATGAGGCCTAGTGGATTGCATCGTGCAACTTCCGAGGCATTTAGATCCTCACTGTCACAAGAAATTTGGAGTTAAGGTCGATCATGAACTTGTTGATATCCGACTTCTTCGTGTTTAGATCTAGGGCATACCGAAGTAGCTCCATAAATCATATCTCATAATCTAGCACTAAATGACCACCATGTCGTAAGGTGTTGAACTCATCGAGCTCGCGCTCAATGAATTCTTTTGACAATTACTTCTCCTGGAACCATTCCTCGAATCGTTCCCCTAACGTGACTTTGACGACCATGTTTAGCTGAGGTAGGAGTGTCTTCCACCATAGAAGAGTGCTCCTCTTTAGTTGAAGACTGTCATGCGAACCTTCGTGTTGGAGGTCGTACCCATGAATCACGAAGAACATCACCTTTCTCTTCAACCATGGCTCAGCGGTTGAGCCATTCATGGAACTCGTAAACTCATAAACTTAATCTTCTAGAGTTCTCCATGAATGCTACCAGTACTGGCTAGGGCACGTTGTGGACCCTCAGGGGTACAAGATCCCTGGCCTCATCTCAGTACAAATGGTAAGTCAAGGCCCCTGACATTTCCCTGGAAGGACCTTGTCAGACCATCCATGTCCCTTACAACAATTGAATCTTGTCTAAGGATTTGTTCCTCCCCCTTGGGGGTTAGACTCCTAGGTCATGAGCACTTTTGGAGGCGTAACACCTTCTTCCCCAACACCACATTGCGAATCTCTGCAACATCCTCTAACTGTGATTAGCGCATGGACAGGTTAAAATTTAATTAGCACTAAGTATTAGTCGAGGTTTTAATTTAGTGGAAGGCTTGAATAGCCACTGTCGTAGGGTTGAACCTGCTTTGATACCATATGTAACGACCTCCGCCATTATGACAACAAAAGCAACGTACAACATATAATTTTTTTTTCTTTCTATTGATGCGTTAGGTAATTAAAACATTATAATAAATAACAACATCATCGACACAACTTCTACATATTAACGAATCAAATCAATGCATTAACCATCAATTATGACACAAGATAAACACATCAATCCATCAATCCTAAACATCAATTAACATGGCGCATGAGGAATCATTCACACAACTCATCATATATCATATCAATTTTCAAAATGCGCAAGCAATCTAAGTCTACAACAATCGTTCGTGACTAAACTCAATGGTGCAAAAAGTTGTTAATTCATCAATCATTAGCACATTATTGAAGCAAGCAAGGGTTGTTAAACCATTATATGACCACCTAAGAGAAGGTGCCAGGGAAACAAATGTATACAATGTTGCGTAAGGAAATCTAATCACATACATAAAATTGTAGATTGCCTTGAGTTGAGGGGCAGAAATATCGTTAATTAATTCAATGCGTAAAGAGCTAAGGGCTAACATTAATTCTCTATCATAATTTCCTCGCATGCAAGAAATCTAAAATCTATAACTAACATTTATTACACCATGTCAAATGCATGCACAAGGCCTAAATTCCTAAATGATCATAAATCCACATGGTTATCAAGGCACATGTTTAATCTAACTAAGGAGTTATCAAAATCACATTCTTTTCAAGGCATGTGCTTTAATCGATTCACCGAGTTAAAAAATAATCCATATTCGTTGATTAACCCAATTTTGAAATAAATTAAATTCATAATGAACTATTCAAGAGCAAGTAACTAACCTCTACTCGAAACTGAATTAGAAGTTGCATGTCCAAGATTCCTAGAAACTTCAAGGTGATCCTTAAGAAATTTAAGGTCTAACTTAACGATGATCTATCTAGGTTGAAGGGGTGTACCATACTATGTCTGGGCCTCCCAACACTTCTCTATACCTCACTATTTTTATGAACAAGGAAACATCCTTACTTCAAGTATCACTAAAATTTCCCTAACTTATAATAGTAATAATAAAAGCAATAAATAACTATTAATGTCCACTCTACTGTAGCATTATAATTGTAATGATCTACCACATAAGATGAGGTAGTTATCCATTCTATCTACTATTTAAAAATAATTTCTATTTTAACAGTAAACCAACAATCTCCTTATCCCTCTAAGGAAATATTTGTAAAGGTGTAAGATCAATTGCTTTAATGTAAAAGGTTTCCTTTTATTCAAGTCACTAGCACCAAGTCAATCATAATACACTGTACATAAGGGTTTTGCTGCCCCTTAAGGTCCCTGACCTTGTAATCATGCCCAGTTCATCCTCCCCAATCCCAAGATCGTAATCCAAAATTGGGTGGCCGCCACAGCACTGGGTAAACTGCGTGACAACAATGCAGAGTCTAAACTTGGACGCATTACTGTGTAAATGTGGATCATGGGCACAAATAGGTTAAAGGAATGGATTGCTAGTTGTGTGTATGGTAAGACAACGACGAGAAAAAATGGGGGAACAACACTCACGTTGGGTAAGGGCGCTACTTTGCTGGGCAAATCGCCAAGAAAATCTCTGGCAATAAGCCCAGATTCACAGAAGGAGCAATGTAGACATAAACCATTTTCATTAATAGGTGAAAATGAAATTTTGATCGTATAAAAATTCATCTCAGAAGGTCATGAAAGAACCCAGCACTCATTGGAAAGCATAACCATGACAGAGCCTATCAATGTAACACCTAGATCAATAAAAGAAAGATTGATGTTTTGGCCGAAGCAATGCAGCTGATTATAAGTTCACGTAGGGTACAAACCCAACATCAGCCTCAACACTAACAACATAATCATAATGTTTTTATCTCATATCTGACTAGCTGCAATGAAATTGGAGCTTCTCTATCTCAATTGTATTTCACTTTACTATGATCTCAAGTCTTAGCCTTATGGGATCTTTATATATTCATTAAGATACCTTGCACATTAGATGAGAATTTGGACGAGATGACCAACCTTTCCCATGGAACTTGACTTTGAATTTACTCTTTCAATTAAATTTGTTCACCATATTTACCATAAGAATCACTGCTCGACTTCCCCACTAACTTCGACTTTGAATAGCCTATTTTTTATTAATTCAAAGTTGCCCCACTAAATTCTCTAGAAATAACAAGTAATTCAGTGGATGGCCTAAACAATATCCAAGATCTAAACAAACTGATTGAGACTGACCAGTCATCTAAAAATCCTCTCCAAACCAAACCTAAGACTCGACATACAAAAATTTAAGCACCCTTGAGGCTTGAACCCAAGACCGCATGCATGAAACATCAAAGACCTAAATCAAAACATCCCAATTAGGCCATATATCCCCCACATGGCTAGTTCTCCAATCATATCTCTCAGCAAAACCCCATGTGCATTTCTGTCACTATGCCGACAAATTTGTCTTGTTTTAATGCAAAATCCTTCAAGCTATATGCATGTATGTTCTACCTGAAACATTAACAGGGTTTATGCAAGCAAACAAATATGCTTTCTAATTCAAATTGAACCATACATTAACATAAATTTATGAGGGATTGAGATCTTAGTTAAAGACAACACATAGTTTTTATGAAAAATACCTCAGAAGGGAGACTTCATGGACGATTTCTGCAAATGGGCAAATCCTCCATATTGAGAAAAAATCAATCATACCTAGTCTATAGTTATGGATATGTTCTCAATTATATATGTCTATATATACAGAATTAATAAATAATTAAAGAATTTGTGCAATAGATATGCTTATAAAAAACTGAACATAATACAAAAAATTGAAACCCACTCTGCAAAATTTGTAAACATGACTTTTGGAGCCTTGGCCTTTCTCCCTGCATTAGTCAATATTTTTATTAACAATTTACTATTCAAAATGCTATCCAAAAGAGCATTATTCTGCATAAAATTTTATTTAAGAATTAGGTCTAATATCAACAATATAACCACGATGTCAATCCGTGAAGCAACTACTCTGAAAATTATAAAATTTCTCTATAAAAGTTGATAGGCCTTGATGAATTTCCAAAACACGGTTGATTCAATTTTTTTTTATACCACATTCTGAAGAAATAAAAACTACATACATTAAACTATTATGATAGTTCACAAAGTCCTACAGGAATTTCATTATCAGATCCAATTTCAATTGAAATTACCAACTACTGTTCCAGAAATTCATTACAACATTCATCAATAACGAAATCCACATACAAAAATTTCTAACAATTTACCAATGCAAAATTTACACATGTGTACCATAACTGAAGGCGAAGAATCCTAAGTCGTTGTCCAATGCTTGCGCTCTGTTCGGCTCCTGCTTGCTAACCTCTGAGACCTCACCTATACCTCCCATCCAACGCTAGGGGTACTCTTCTCCCCTTGAGCCCCCTGAGCTGCAAAGGGGCCACACACTCAACCAGAGAAAAGATAGCTCCCAACTTGTCTCATAAGGTCGAGCTACCACTCTCTATTCAAGCTGGGTATCCCAACTCCCACAAGAAAAATCAGTCAAGAGAAAAATCCGGCAGCGTAACCTTATGCATACCTGTCGTGATCCATACCCCTTCTCTTCCATTTCTTTTATAGAGTTCATCTTAGTGACACTTCCATTTTCACATTAAATTCATTTTATTAAAAATTAATTAGGAAAATTTATTCCCCGTACACTTGTCACCCAATCCTTTAGTTGCATTAGAATTTCAATTAGTTAATTTAATTAAATTGCCAACTTCCCTCACCTACCTAAAAGCATTCCTAAAAATGCTCCTCGATGTCCCTTTGTTCCCTCACATTCCCTTAATGACTCACGCCTTTCTTAAAGCTTAGTTGAGTTCTAATTTGAAAATTTCTCTAGACTATATTCCCTTCTATGTTCCACATTCCTTTTATATTTAAGTTTCCCCTTTTTGGTGTAAGTTCTAAATTAGCAATTTTTTCACATAGCCAACAATTAAATTTCTGATAAATTCTTTCTCCTTTAATTTTTAAATTTGATTTTTCTTCATTCCCCCCTTTATTAATTGATTAATTAGTTTTAGTCCTTATACCCCAATTAGACCTATCCTCTAATTTCAACTAGGCTTAGCAAAATTGTTTTTAAGGGAAATTTTATAATTATTAAACTTTACTCATACAACATTTATTTTATGGCTAACCAAGTCAAATTGAGATATTGTTTTCTAGGTACTAAGGTTCATTGACTCACCAGTATTAAAAACTACGACGTGCCCTTCAAGACGCACTACGTGCTCCAAGGGTGCCACTCACCTTCATTCATGTTTCATTTATGTGATGTGCCCTTCAAGACGCACTACTTGCTCCAAGAGTGCCACTCGACTTTTGGATGATTTTGGTAGACGTCCAACCCTTGGAGTGAATACTCCATCAGGCGAACTTGTGGGAGACTAAGGGCCTATAAGGAACAAGGACCATGTCTTATTGCGTGCCCCTTAGAATCTTCATGAGCGACTGTCTTAGTTTACCCTCACGACATAGTGGATATCTCGAACTAGGTAATCGTTAACCTACAGTTCGAGCAATGGTGGGAGTGCTAGTAGGCTGTGGCAGGGCTGCTGCCACTCCTCTCCCTCAATTTATATGGTTGTCGTGCATGACCCCTTTACTCAAAATGTGAGTCTGATTAGCAAGCAATCGTCATCCTGCATCCATCAATGAAACATGTCAGCGATCCATAAACAACATCATAATATACCAGTCATATGTCACATATGCAATAACAAAAATACTCAAACCATATACAATCCACTCCCTGACTCAATCCGGAGTCCAAGGAGGTCCATCAATGCCATCGACATCCTCAATCTGTTCAGAGTCCTACACACTCAGTAGAAACCAATCAATAACACATGTCTATACATAATTAACATAACGTAACATCACAATCCATAATCTCATCTTCATAATCCATAAGTGAAGCAGACAATCAGATATTGAACTAGATCACTTGCACGGAAGTGTCCTCAAGGAATAAGTCACATCAGGTGCGCGCAAGAGCGGGATGTTACAACCTATAGTAGAATGGGATTGTTGAAAGGAATAATAGGTCCATTATTAAGACAAAGAAGGATATGCTTCATGACCTAGATCTACCTATGTTCCTTTCAACAAAGGTATGTGGTACAATTGTCTACATTCCAAACAAGTGTTCTCACAAGGTATTGAAGGACAAGACACTAGAGGAATCTTTCACTAGTTAGAAACCCTAGGTATCACACATTCATGTTTTTAATTTTCGTGTATATATTCATATTCCTAACGAGAAAAGTATGAAATCAAAACCCTCCAGTTTGAAGGTTGTTTTCTTGGAATAGTGAGTTCTCCAAGGCTTACAAAGTATTGAATCAAGACATGAAGTTTTATGAGGATGCATGGTCCTTAAGGTATTGAGTGCCTCCAATAGAGGTTGAGGAAGGAGAAACACTCATTTTCACAAATGTTTATATGAACACCAAATAAACAAAATCACAATCAGATAAAAAAGGTTCCAAAGGTGGAATCGATGCTTCAATACCTTCTAGTTTCTCCAGGAAGTCTAGGTGGCTTACCAAGACAATGCAAGAAGCATGAGATCAAGTTGGAGATCAAAAGATGTCATTTTAGGTGAGTCATCCTCTTCAAAAAATTGAACAATGTATCACAACCTATAGTAGAATTGGATTGTTGGAAGGAAGAATAGGTCCATTATTAAGACAAAGAAGGCTATGCTTCATGACCTAGATCTACCTATGTTCCTTTCAACAAAGTTATGTAGTACAATTGTCTACATTTCGAACAAGTGTCCTCACAAGGTATTGAAGGACAAGACACCAGAGGAATCTTTCACTAGTTAGAAACCCTAGGTATCACACTTTCATGTTTTTAATTGTCGTGTATATATCCATATTCCCAATGAGAAAATAATGAAATCAAAACCCTCGAGTTTGAAGGTTGTTTTCTTGGAATAGTGAGTCCTCCAAGGCTTACAAAGTACTGAATAAAGACATGAAGTTTGATGAGGATGCATGGTCCTTAAGGTCTCGAGCGCCTCCAACAGAGGTTGAGGAAGGAGAAACACTCATTTTCACAAATGTTTATATGAACACCAAATAAACAAAATCATGATCAGATCAACAAGGTTCCAAAGGTGGAATCGATGCTTCAGTATCTTCTAGCTTCTCCAGGAATTCTAGGTGGCTTACTAAGACAATGAAAGAAGAATGATATCAAGTTGGAGATCAAAAGATGTCCTTTTAGGTGAGTCATCCTCTTCAAAAAATTGAACAATGTATTACAACCTATAGTAGAATGGGATTTTTGAAAGGAAGAATAGGTCCATTATTAAGACAAAAAAGGCTATGATTCATGACCTAGATCTACCTATGTTCCTTTGAACAAAGGTATGCAGTACAATAGTCTACATTCCGAACAAGTGTCCTTAAAATGTATTGAAGGACACGCCACCAGAGGAAGCTTTCACTAGTTAGAAACCCTAGGTATCACACTTTCATGTTTTTAATTGTCGTGTATATATTTATATTCCTAAGGAGAAAAGAATGAAATCAAAACCCTCGAGTTTGAAGGTTGTTTTCTTGGAATAGTGAGTCCTCCAAGGCTTACAAAGCACTGAATCGAGACATGAAATTTGATGAGGATGCATGGTCCTTAAGGTCTTGAGCACCTCCAACAGAGGCTGGCGAAAGAGAAACACTCATTTTCACAGATGTTTATATGAACACCAAATAAACAAAATCATGATCAGGTCAACAAGGTTCCAAAGGTGGAATCGATGCTTCAGTACCTTCTAATTTCTCCAGGAAGTCTAGGTGGCTTACTAAGACAATGAAAGAAGCATGAGATCAAGTTGGAGATCAAAAGATGTCCTTTTAGGTGAG
>JASDQU010010475.1:69371-85822 GCA_032191745.1 Picea mariana | reverse complement strand
TGATGACTCAATTTCACCTCTCAAGGTATCTTTTTATTCCTATCCATAGCCAACAACATACGCACCAAAAATAGTAGGATACAATATTATTAGAGAAGATTGAGAGCAACAAAGGGAGAGGCACAAACAGGGGATCCAATCCCATATTCAGTTGACCTGTGAGGGGATAGGAAGTGTTTTTGACCAAACTATTGAAAGATATGGCCAGGGAACTGAGTGAAGCTAAGATGCCGACGTCATAAAATGAATCGCTCTAGCTGGATCTCAAACTATGGTGGTTGTTCCAAACACACGATCTTTGCTATCTCTGTTTCTGGGGCAAGGAAGACTTGGAACACCATCAAATGTAATATACAATGGAAGTGACATGTACACACCGATGATGTAGTAAGTTTTCACTCTCTTCCTGCCCCTTGTCACTTATGATGCCTCACCGCTATTGTTGTTGGCGAAATTTTAAGTTGATGACCAATCAATAGAATGTTATATGAGCCAAACACTTATTGTTGTAGGGAAGGGCAATTTTGTTATAAGCCCATCCTTTTGTATTATTTATTCAAGCCTATCAAGAACCATTGAGAATGGAAGAAAAAGCATAGGGAACACCCTAGTGAGATAAGATGCAGTTCCAAATACACGAGATGGGAGCCCCCTTCCTGTTCCATCTCCTTAGCCACATGTTCATTATCCCTTCCTATCCAACCTATTAGCTTGTTGTTCCTATATTCTATGATGTTCCAATAATCTTATAACATATGCAAATGTTAGGCTTGTAGACACATAAGCAAAAGCACCAAAGACCCGGGTAGTGATCTTCTCACATGGAGGGATATTATTTATTATCCTAGGCCGGTGGGGGGTTCAAGTATCATTTGATTGCTTGCTACAAATGATTATACCATAGCCCCTGTCTCTACTCCCTATGATGGTGGTGAGGATGCTACTTTCATTCTAGTTGTTTTTGATGAAGCCAAATCCTCCTACTCGAAACATTTGTTCATTCAAACAGTCTACGTTCGCCTAACCTATGCCTTTGTGGGATGATGGCCACTTCCAATGGATATGGATTGGTCAACTATTGTGGATAAAAAGAAAAATCGATCAAAGAAGAAAGCATACCTCTGCCAAGTGGCTCGGCTCCATATGAGCGGGATAAGACCTTATATTGTAGAGGCTAGTGCCAAGTGCCTTTCTGCATCTGAAGTTTCTTATTTTGTGAGGAATCATGTTTACCTGCCTAGATCATCATAATAGGAGTGCTACCTCCACCCATCTCAACTACCTTTGCCCATCTCCCGCCCTTTACTTTGTGGGATCAATTTCTTTGATGCTTTCTCTTTTGAAGAGATCGTGAGCAATTATGGATTGGATGCTACTTCTACCACCTTTGCCTTTACTTTTCCCTTCGTTATTGTAACCCTAACACTCATTCTTTCACAAAACTCGATCCAATCCAAAAAATAAATAACAAGTTGCTTCGAGAATCTATTATTTAAGCACTTTAATGAAATCATCATTAGGTAAAGTGTGGATATTCAACAAAACTTGGGGCATGGGGATGAGAACCACACCCCTTATTTTGTGCTCCTTTATCGCCCACATCATTAATTTTTGGCTCGAACAACCATGTTAACTTATATATCGTGGATAACATAACTATGTTGCTACTACTTCATAATTGTTCAATATTGCGTTGTGGTAAATAATAAGTTGCGCCCCATATATTATTCAAAGTATGCCCTACTATTATTATTTAAGGTGGCCCTGTTATATATATAATAATGGAAAAGATTTTCAATGGCCTTGTCGTGACTAATGAATTAGCACCTTGTAATAGAACGATAATCAATCAGGTCTGCCTTCTCCCCCACCCCGTATAATAGAGCGAGAAAATATTTAAAATGCAGAGCCCCATCCCTTGTACTTTCCTCTCTACATTTTTAATGATGGAAATCCCAACAATAATAATAGTAGGCAGAACTGCGAGAAAGTTCAATGGTCATCATTGTGTAATAAGAGGACTTTTAATTGAAGTAAGTCCACCTGCGTCTCCATCTTAAATTCACCCATCTACATGAAATTCAATAACTACAAAAGCTTATATATCACATCTTTAGGTAAATAATAAGCATCCCTACTCCTCACCCTCATCCTTTAGGTGAGCACTTTTCGCTCTTCAATTCATTTGTGTATTCATGTGATAAGCACTAACACACTTCGTTCTCGTATGGCCCGGAAAGATCTTTGAATAGGTTCCTTGAAATAATAATAATAATAGGGTTGGCTTATCAATGGTAACAAAGAAAATACTATTTGTTATGATTATCAATCGAATATGCTTGTCAGAGAAAATCCTATGAATGAAATGTTTGAATGACATGTATCAATGGCATGCTGTAATGAGTATAACTTCAAAATGTTGGAATGACATGTATCAATGGCAAGATGGAATGAGTATAGCTTCAACATGTTGGATTATATCTCGAGGAGGAGGAGGAGGGGGGGGGGGGTATGGTGCACCCCTTAACAAACCCAAGTGTGCATGGCCTCAACTCAAAAGCATCGCAAAGTAACAATGGTGGGAGTGCTCCTTCTCTGTGGATTATATATGAACGTTGTGGATTTGACTCCATGCGAATGGTTGTAATAGAGTCTCTTTACTTAAATAATAATAAGGTTGGGTTGGATAAACTTTAATTAATAGATAGTAGGGCTCACCTGAAATAATATAAAGTGTGGTTCACTCTAGTTTTTCCCCAGGTTAGGTAAGTCCAAGGTTAGTCCGGACTGGGTCTAGTGGACCAAGATTCCAATTATGGAAAGGATCAGAGTTTATAACGTCACACTTCTAACTCATGTGGGGAATCATCCATAAATAGCTCAGATTATTTCTTGGAAAGCCTGGTGCTTGCCCATCTTCTATTTTTAGACAAACAAAGTGATTCCCATTTCTTTTAATTAATAGTAGGGGCCCTTCTCCTTTTAAATAATAGATAAATATTTATATAAGTATGAAGAGGCAGAACAAAGATAAATATGTTACTATGGGTCAAGTTCTTAAGATTTTAGGGTCAGTCCTAATCCCTTATTATATACAAAAAGGGAGAAGAGGGGCTGAGGCAGGTTAGGCACAACACGTTAGTTTCCTCCTTTGTTCCCTTCCTATTTAATTCAGGTGGATGTATATATAAAAGATACTTCCTTCAAACAACAAATCTACAGGAAACTCAACTTGATTTGTATAGACGCTTCCTTTGACATATATTATTATTATATTAAAAATGTAAGGCTCAAGTCTAGTCATATAGAGGTTGGCTACCGCAATCTCTCTCTCTTATCAAGGTTAGGGCTGAGTCATATCTTAAAGGATTATTTTAATTTAATTAATATTTCCTTGCTTAACTTGCTTCAGACTTCATCAATCAAAGATAAATAACACTCCCCTTCATTCACAATGACCATAGCTTGATTGACCATAGGAACAACCTCCTTAGTTTAGGAAGCCCCTTTGTTATCCTTAAAGCGAGAAGTAAGGACACTGAGGTGACAATGGATAGATTACATAGTAATTTCTTCTAAGCTCTCCCACAAAGGTCATGACTTTTCTTTTAGTGAGAATTTGAGGAGTAACAGGGTGATCAGATGGAAACCTCTTCAAAGAAGTAAGAAGATTTCGCAGTATTATTGGGTGCAAAAAAGTCTCGACAAATGCAAGTTAAAGGGGAAGCATATAATCCATGTGATATCAAACAAGGACACAAAATACTAATGATGTGAGTATGTTGAAGTCTCAACAAAGTCTCAACAAAATGCACCATTGGAAGCTCAATCAAATTTTGACTCAAGTAAATCCTCAATTTCTCCTACAATTTTTGTACATTGTGGAAATATCTTTTTGTTTAGATCAAAATATCTGGCCATATTTGGGGGTTAATAAAATAACTTCTACTATGGGAAAAATCAAAGGGAGCCTGGAAAAATGGAGTTCTAGCCATCAAACATCTAACCACAACCCTCCTTTGGAGAAATTTGGGAGGAAGTTTGAACCAAGAAATGAGGCTAAAAAAATGAGTTTAATAAGGAGAACAAGTGGGGGATTGAGATCCTGTCACCTACCTCATCTAAGGAGAACCCAAAATCCTAAGATAAATCTATATATCCCTTAATATCGAGCCATTTTGGACTTTCCAAAGGGAGGGAAAAAAGGTGGGAATAGACAAAATGATCCAAAGCAGGGTTCCAAATCTAGGAGATTCAGAAGCGATAGCAAAAGAATTCCATGGGGCCCTAATGGAGGGTCCCCTGTGATTTTTTATGACTTTTAATGCTAGGTGTTTGGGAAAAACCTAAAATAAAAATCCTTAATGAGACTAGTGGAGATAAACAAACCAAATGTAGTCATCACTCAAGACACAAAGGGTGATGAGATTAAGATATCAACAGAATTGTCAAAAAAATTGAAGGATTGAGACTTTATCCGTAGATCCTATATGCAAGTAAAGGGGTTTAATTAATAGATGAAAAAAAAGAACAATGAGGCTAACGAACTAAGTGATTCTAGATTTAGGTATTGGAGATGAGGAAAGTATTTAATGTTGTAAATGTTTATGGGCCCTATGGTGATAAGGTGGTCATTTTAGAAACGCCTATTAGCTCAAGGTTTCATGAGAAGAAGTAATGTAATTATTGGAGGGGATTTTGAAGTTTATAATAAATAGAGGAGAGTTTAGGGAAGATTCTACTAGGGCATACCATTTGGTTGAATTCTTTATAAACAAATTGAAAGAGGTGAGCTTCGTGGATGTAGAACCCATCAAACTAGTTCCTACCTAGAGGAACATGAGGGTGGGTTAAGAAAGCATGACTAAGAGATTAGGCCACTTTCTAATTTCTACCTCCCTGATGAGTGATCACAATAGGATTGTTACACACCAACTCGCTATGTCTCACATGATGCTGGGAAACTAGCATCAATGCCAAATCCATGATGAAATGTGAAGGTGCTATAGTAGGAATGGAAACTTTGAGTTTAGTGCAATTATCTCAACTTGCTCGAGCTAATATCCATTTTCTTTCTAGCACATATGGTGTAGCTTTGAGGAAAAATATTTTGTCCTGTATGGATAAAAACCTGGACATATTTTTCGATATGACCAGTTGGGATATTGTGTAATTGCTATAGAACAACTTGCATATTTGTGTTCATTGTTGGCTTCAAATCACAAGCTTGAATGGGTTGTTTCTTTTTGGGGGAAATTTAATATATCACAAGGAAATTTTTTGATTTGTGTAACAACAGTAGAGGAGGATTGGGTCTCTACAATTCAACCTCATCCTTTATATGATATCCATTTGTTGAATGAACTTATGGTGCAAAAGAGAGAAATTTCTGAAGTTGCAAGTTGTGCTTTGAAGAGTTTGTGGGAATAATAATTGCAATTTACATTCCCTCATTTCTCACATTTAACAAAATTGCAACAACCATCGGATTGGTATAGGGGTTGGCCATGATAAAAGAGAAATGCAACTTTTTCTGTCACAGAGAAAATGAACTAGTCATATGGCGTGCAGGAATATCTCTTGATACTAGGAGACATGGAGAATCAGAAGGAGCATTTTCAAACAACATCATTTTTTAAAAGACTGTCTGAAAAAGAAAAAGTATAATCATTCAATTTTCTTGAAAGGAACTATCATGTCTAGGAGTGACCAGGATGTGGCAGATTTTATAGCACATGTTTCTCAGTATACAGGTTGTCATCATAATAAGTATCAAATTTTTATTGCAAAGCAATTAAACCAAGATGGATGTGAGACTATCATCTCATGAGAAGAGCGTATGAAGGCCCAGAGATTGATTGAAACAACTGCTAAAAGAATAAAATATGCTAAAGAAAGGAATGATAACAAAGGAATCTCAAAAGTTAGTCCAAACTACCCTTTCTGTGTTCGCCCCAATCCCAAGCAGTGATTTTATAGCTTGAAATCTTATAAAAGGGGCACGCAAATATGATAAGAGGGAAAATAAAAAGGAAAATAAAGGAGTTTGGAAAAATGTAGTTCTTAGAAAGTGGTAACTCGAGAGCAAGCTCACCCTTCACAAAGGTGCTCATATAAATGGACTCAATGACACCATAAGTCGTGAAGTAAGCCTGACACATATCACTATCACACTTACTCTTGAAGGGTTCTTTTCTTTCACTACATCCCTCGGGACATATACCTCTACCTAGGTCTTTTCTTTCAATTTTTTGGTCGGCACACCTAATAGGGCCAGATGAAGGTTCTCCAATGTTCTACCTTTCCAACTTATACATAAAGTCCTGAGCTAGTGTAAAACTTGAAGGGGATACTAATGTGAATTGTTCAAGTGGCTTAGATCTTAATTAACAACTTTGCATGATTCAATGAATGGTATATCTTATGAACATTGGCTTACTTGATTTCATATTTTGTTTTGATCCAGATGCCCTTGACATGTTTTTTTAAAGGACACCCCAAGTTTTCACCCAAGACGATGTGCATCGATTGTCGGATATGGCATGTGTGATGCAGAGCAGTGAGTCACCCAATGAATTGACACATTCAAAAAGTATCTCTCACATCTTTAGAACCTTGGACGATGGATAGATGGGATTAAATTTTGACATATTTGGTCATGGTGGCACACATATGGGATAGAAGCCTAAATGTTGGGAAGTGTACCCCAAGGATTATTAACAACTTGAAGGGGATACTAATGTGAATTGTTCAAGTGGCTTAGATCTTAAGTAACAATTTACTTTGCATGATTCAATGAATAGTATATCTTATGAACATTGTCTTACTTGATTTCATATTTTGTTTTAATCTAGATGCCCTTGACATGTTTCTTTAAAGGACGCCCCAAGTTTTCACCCAAGACGATGTGCATCTATTGTAGGATATGGCATGTGTGATGCAGAGCAGTGAGTCACCCAATGAATTGACACATTCAAAAAGTGTCTCTCACATCTTCAGAACCTTGGACGATGTATAGATGGGCTTAAATTTTGACATCTTTGGTCATGGTGGCACACATATGGGACAGAATCCTAAATGTTGGGAAGCGTACCCCAAGGATTATTACTCATTAGATTGAGGACGTTGCACCAGTGGATAGTTGGATGCTTTGTAGAGATCAAATACACTCCTCTCCACCTTGGACATAGTGCTTTACACCTTGGACGATGACCCTCCTTTGACGATGATGTCACACTTTAGGTTTATAATATGATGGGGTTTGATGGCCACTTGGGTACCATTGATGATATGACACGACCATAGATGAGGAGATGCACATCCTGCCATGACTGCACCATGAGATGATGACACATGGCCTTGTCAGGACCTCACACAGCCTCTTGGAGATTGACATGACTACACATGTGACCTAGGAGGGAATTTTTGTGTTGTTTTGACATTATTTATCAATTGTAAAGGAAAATCTAAGGGGTTGGCCACACTTAAGAGACATGACTTTTCATTTTTGTGACTTTTGGAGGGCTAGGGTTTCCTTATTTATAAAGGTAGCACTCCATTCATTTTGTATCATCACTTCCTGTCACATTTGAGGGAGTGAAACTTTCGAAAAGTTCACTCTGCCTCTTTTTTGTCTCTTGAATCTCATGCCCTACTTTTGGAGGAGGATCTTTGTGCATGTTCTTGCTTTCTTAGATGATGCATTGTTGGAACTAGGGTTTTTTCAAGCCTAGTGACTTGGATAAGTAGAAATTGTTTTAATTTTTATGTTATTACTAATGTTTAAAGGTGTTAATTACTATCTTGTGCATGTTACTTTGTCTTGGTGAAACTCTAGGGAGGAGACATAAGTCTTTCTCTCTTCCACACGCCTTGTTTTTCGAAGTTTGTAAGAGAGTCATTTGCTAGGGTTAAGAACCTAAGGCCAAAGAGGCTTTTCTCCTTAGGGTTTTAACCTTAGTGTTTGATACATGACCTAGGTTATATAGAAGAGAGGAAACAACACCTAGAGCCCAAGAGGATTTGCACCTAGGGATCATTTTCTTGAAGGTTTAGTCCGAAGGCCCAAGAATCTTTTCACCCAGGGGTCATTTACTTGAAGGTTTAGTCTTCTTTATCATTTATCTCAATCTTCAAGATTTTTCATACTAGACTCCATAACCCCTAAAAGACAATAACACTCTAGTATAAAGCCCTTCTTGTGGTGGAAATTGCATTTAGAATTAGTATTCTCTCTCTCTCAACGATCTTACTAATTTCTCTAACCCTAACTTTAGCAAACTAATGCTACTTATTGTTGTTGTTACAATTTTTTTCTACAGCCATTGATTTTTACTTCAATTTGTTACATACACACTTGGAAAAGTGGCTTAAGATACTCATAATTTACATCTAGCATTTGGATAATATTGTACATGTTGAAGGCTTGTTTTTCATGCTAAATTGTTGCATTTATGAGTACTATTTCTTACTGTTGTTGCAAAATATTAATTGTTGTTGTACATTGATTCAGTGTTGTAATCTTTCAATAACCATTGCATTTATTTATTATATAGTGTCTAAGAGGTCATTATAGAGCTATATTATGCTCCAAATTTCTTATTGTCTTCTACAGGTGAACCAATTACCTTATTATCTTCCTTGCCTCTCCTAGACCTAAACCTAACCTTCAGGTGAGAAAGATAGGGGGTTGTAGGCTCGATAATCCTACTATTTGATCCCTTTAGGTCACTAGGGAAGCCTCCTTTGTGGTGGACCTCCTTCCATCACTAAAATAAGGGAAGCATCTACTAAGGTGACAATGGTAGAAGCTTCCAATTATTACACAAGATTGGTACCTTGTGAAGGGATTTGCATAAGTACAAATCCTATGATAACATTTTGGCTCCGTTGTCAGGGAGGATTGAGTCATTATCCCTACAACATCCTTTTGGTAAGCTTATACCAAAGCCCTTATCCTCAAGCTTACCTTGCGACTCCAGTGGGGTAGAACCCCTCACTTACCTTTGATGATCCAAAGGGGATCATTTGATGACTCCACTTATATATTTTCAGGTGTCATCCTATTCTCAACTTTTGTAAGATTACATATTCTCAAGTAATAGAATTATGGCACCATGGTCACTTCATGAAACGTTTCCCTCTCTGGATATTAAGGATGTTCCTGGATGCCCAAATCACTTTTCTCTAGATTGTGGGGATAATTGTCAAAAATTTGATTGGAGCCCATCCTTGGTTGTTACTCATGTTGTGAATTTATTTAAATATACTTCAGAGATAGATGGGATGCATCAATATGTGCTAATAAGATTGTTTTTTCTATCTATGGATACAAGACAAAAGAATTGGGTTAATCATACTCTGAATTCAAGGAGTATATCTTCTCTTACAATCTTCTTTAAATAATCCCTCAAAAGGTGGGCCCTAAGAACACAAAGATATGAAGATATTCTCCATGATCTAATGATGGACCTCCAAAGGGAAGGGTTATTTTCTAACCTTGTTGAGGAAGATCAAGAATTCATTGAGGAATGATAAGTTAGAGAGAATATTTATGAAGATAATACATCGATATTTGTTCAACCAATTGAAGAGAATGAAGAAATCTTTGAAGGACAAGAATAATGTGAAGAATCCTCTCAATGGTTGAAGGAAAGTATTAGAGAAGTTAACTACTCTTGTAAGAAACTAAATCCTAGCAACAACATCCTAGGAGAACCAAGAATGAGGATCCTCTTTGTAACACACCCAACCCCTAAATAGTCTTTCTAGGGATGGGGCATCAATTTTTTTTTTTCCTTGGTTCTTTTTCGGTGTCTTACTTAAGAAAAACCCTCTTAAAAAGTTTCTCCGAAACTTACATCTCTCACTGTGCACTTGAACCAGCTAGCAGGGTCTTCCTCTTGACCTCGGCTGAAGGTTGGGAATTAAGAGTCCGCATTAGCAAAGGTTTCGACACTTCAGAAGTTCCCATACTTCGGGAATTTCAACGGTGTTGTCAAATTATCAGATCGTTGAACAACGAAGGGGATTAATGGTTCACATCCTCTATCGAGATCTACAGTTAAAAGAGGGATTCAGTGTCCGTCGTTAAACATACCATTTTGCTAATCCTCAAAGTCCCATAATCTCTTCATGTGTCCCTAGCCCTTCGACGTCTGGTGTTTGGCGATCGACTACCGTCTTTAGCCTTTCGGCCTTAGGCAATCGACGATTCTTGTTGAACAATTTATTTTCATACTACGTTTATTTCTTTCGAACCTCCAAAACTGTCTAGACTTCTGGAGTCCTGAACATGTCACCAACCCTGTTGGCCAGGCGGGAACGATTCAATAGTTGACATGCAATAATGGTTAAGTGGTGACATGTTTCCTCCTTAGGGGGTGACACGTGTCCTGCTCCATTAGGCACAAGGGATGGGTGAATCGACCAAAACTGGGTGACACATGGCACACCTAGAACAGGTCTACATCACCCAGGATGATGTCAACGAGCCACATCATCGTAGACTGATAATTGCTCAGTCCTTTAATCTAGTGGTCCACAAGATCCCATGCAGGTCATAGATATACAACTCTTGTTACTTCGCGGCTTCAACTTCAGAGCTTACCGAACCCTCTCGACGTAAATACCCTGAAGATCTAAGTCTCCAGACTATGAGATCTTGTGCCACATGTGCCTAGCGTCTATGGCCAATATTTACTCCGGATGGCAGAGCTTCGGGGAAAACTCATGCATTCCTATATCGCTGAATACCCAGATTCCTGGATAATCGTTGATCTATGGACACACATTCCTCCAGTTTCAACGGTCCAGATTAACTTCACGACTTTGATATTCGAGAGTTTCTGTTCAGTTTTGTACCTTGGGAGGTGTTCCCCATGTGCTTGTGACCTCCTTAGAATGCGTGGGACGGACATTACACTTTGTACCTTGTACTTTTGTCTAATTTCACTTTGACTTTGTCTAAAGTGAAATTTAGTCATTTTTGGCGCAAAGTGACTATTAATTCACAAAGGGGGTGATTTAGAGACATAAAATTGACTTAGGAAACTTAACCCAAAGTGGGTTATTGATTTAGATATTTTTTGGGAGATCTCAACCATCGATTAGATGGGAGATGAGATGATCTCCACCATTCATATCTTAGGTTTCCTTATGGATGTCTAAGAAGGGCGCAAAGGGTGAAGGAGGCATTCATTCTTCTTTTGTTCATTGTGAGAGGAGCACTTGGAGGATGAGCACGAGGTTTGTTGCATGAGGATGCTTGAGCTTGGGCGCTAGCTTTCATTGAGGGAGGCTTGCATCATCTAGCTTTGTTTATTTAGTGGAGAGGTTTCACTTCTGAGGAGGACCCATTGCCAGATTGAGGCGCATCAATTGTGGGAGAACTTCTAGCCATTAAATTGTAGTGAGATCAGTTGCAAAGGAAGGCCATCCAACAAAGCTTCATTCCTATTGAGGGGTTTTCAGATCTGAGCTCACAGTTAGCTTATGGAGCAGTTTCAATGGTTTTGCCAGCTTGTATGTGGGGTGCACCTTCTTGGGGTGCACTTGGAGACTTTGGGCTTGTATATTATCTCAGATCGAGCTACTATTGTATCAGGTTCCATTATATATTGTACTTGTTGTATTACACTTTTTGATTTCCTCATATATACATATATGTTCCAAAATGGTTTTCCCTGGGGGGGTTTTATCCAGGGTCATGTTGACCAAAAATACCTGTGTACAAAAATGCATGTGTTAGTCTCTTAGATTTGTTTATTTTCAACTATAAAGATCTTTAGGTGTGTTGTATTTATTATGGAATGCATGTACTAATTTATGGTTACTAAAACTACAAGCAAGAGCACCTAAAATCGCAAATATAACCATAACAAATCAGCAAAAAGTTCTTGGACTGTTGGCTGTCCTAAAACAACAACATATACTTTACATAATAGTTGAAACTTAGAGCCATACTGTGGTCAAAGATAGACCCAGTTGACAAGCTTGATAGGACCTGGAAATATTCATGGTATCAGAGCTGAGGTGGCTGAAATTTTGAGTAGTTGGGACAACATTTTGTTGGCTGTCATATACATCTTCTTGGTAGAATTTTTGTGGACAACCATTGACTCATTCAGGTTGTTTGAGGGCAGATTTTTGCAGAGGACAGATGGGCAGTTTTTGGCACTTTTGATCAGTCTCTTTTCACACCTACGCAGTAGGAGTGAGGCTAATTTGACTTGACCTATTTTCACACCTATTTTGTTAGGAGTGAGGTCAGATCACACTTGTCTCTTTTCACACCTGTGTTGATAGGAGTGACACAGTGTTTTCCTTGGTAGTGTGAGCATCGGTTGGGATTTTCAGTTTTGCAGACATGTTAGCATCTCAGATGTGAGTTGAGGATAGGCTAGCAGAGGCTAGCAATTGGTCGCCTTGGAAAGCGAGGATGGTCTTTGTCTTAGAGGACCTCGAGCTATGGGACATAGTCGAGGCAACTGTTCCCCCCATTCCTGTCACTGCTCCCATCTTGGTGGAAGAGTTCAGGAAGAATGAAAATAAGGCGAAGAGGACTATTTGTGATGTAGTTCATGACCATATCAAACCCCATTTGACGAGGAAGACTTGTGCATATGAGATGTGGGCATCTCTATGCAAGTTGTATGAGAGATCCAATGAGAACCGTATCATGGTTCTTCATGACTGACTTTGGGGAATTCACATGCTCAAGGATGAGTCAATAACTTCATTCCTTGGTTGTTACACTCATATTAGAGACGAGCAGGTAGTCGTCAGAGAGATTGTGAACCCTAACTCTTTGGTGAGGCAAGATTTGAATATCTTCACCAAACCGTGGGGTCCATTTGTACGTGGAATTGTTTGCTCGGGATGTCATGCCTACATGGGAGAGGATGTGGGATGACTTCCTCCAGGAGGAGATTAGGCTTGCAACTGAGGCTTCTGGACAGCAGCAACAGTAGGAGCAGTAGATTGGTCAGGGTGAGGAGGATCTTGTTATTTGGTCAAAGGGAAAGAAGAAGGTTGACCGTGGGGGTCGACAGGGTCCCAAGTTTGGGGCCCCACCACAGGGGAGTGGAGGAGGAGAGAGCAGCAGTGGTCAGGGCAGTGGTCAAAGGAGAGATATGAGAAAAGTGAAGTGATTTATTTGTAAGAAGTTTGGGCACTATGCTGGATAGTGCCCAAACATGAAGAAGAAGAATGGTGGTACCATAGCTACAACATAGGAGGTTGATTTTCAAACACAGTTTAAGAGAGAGTGTGCTTTTCTTGTATGTTGCACTTCAGTTGAGACGACACCCAGTATCTGGTATATTGATAGCGGGGCTTCGAGCCATATGATTGGAGTTAGAGATCATTTTGCTGATCTCAGAGACACCGAGATCAAGATAGAGATTTCTCTTGGAGATTACAGATTGGTCAGAGTTTCTGGGATTGGCATAGTTACCTTTCGGAGAGATAGCTTGCCACCTATATCGTTTACAGACATTATTTATGTCCCTGGGATGAAGAAGAATTTGATTTTAGTTTCCACCCTCCAGGATAGAGGTCTTGAGGTAACATTCAAAGGCACTGTGGTACTGATTGATCCTCGGGGGTCTTCACTTGCCTCAGGACAGGTGATTGGAGTGAGGGATGGGAAACTGTTCAGATTGCGTTTTCAGCCACTTCATGCTTTGGCAGTGAGTAGTGACAACAACATACAGTTATGTGAGTTATGGCATCGCAAGGTGGCCCACCTACAACATGGGGCTCTTGGAGGACTAAGAGAGATTGCGACCGGAGTGACACAGATCGACATAGAGCATCATGATGTTTGCAGAGGCTGTGCGCTTGGTAAGTTTACCAAGGCATCGTTCCCCAACAATGACACCAGGTCAGCTAGGATACTGGATTTAGTACACACGGACATGTGTGGGCCCATGACTCGGAGGTCCTTGAGTGGTTGTGAGTACTATATCACATTTATTGATGACTACTCAAGGAAGACTTGGATCTATTTCCGGAAGGCCAAGAGTGAGCTCTTCACATGGTTCCAAGAGTTCAGAGCTCTTGTGGAGAACCAATCAGGAAAGATGATCAAAGTCTTGTGGTCAAATAATAGGGGAGAGTATTCCTTGAGATAGTTTGTAGACTTCTGTGCCCAACATGGCATTAGAAGACAAATGACCATACCCTACAACCCCCAGCATAATGGGGTTGCCGAGAGGAATAACCAGACCATTACCAGTGTAGTGAGATCCATGATGCATGACCAGAGTTTGCCTCTGTACTTATGGGCAGAGGCATGTGCTACTGCAGTTTACCTGCAGAACAAGAGCCCCCACAGGATATTGGGGAAGATGTCTCCTGAGGAGGCCTTCATTGGTAGGAGGCCTGATGTCGAGCACATCAGGATCTTTGGGTGCTTGACTTTCTCTCATGTCCCCTCGGAGAGGAGGACAAAGATAGATGCTACAACCCAACATGGGATTCTAGTTGGATACTCAGAGGTGTCGAAATCCTATCGCATATACATTTCACCACTTAGGAGAGTGGTGGTGAGCAGAGATGTCAAATTTGAGGAGGATAGGGGTTTTGCGAGATCTCTTGAGTAGAGAGTTGGAGTTGAGGATGATGCAGTTTCACCGATTGCAGTCTCAGAGGGAGCACAACCTCATATTTCGATTACACTAGTATCAGGGGTGACAGGGTCACCATGCACAACTTCAGGGTCACAGTCAGAGCATGTTCAGTCAGATGGGGCATAGAATTCAAAGGGAGCACAAACTTCAGGATCTCAGAGTGTTGAGACGAGTCCTGAGGCAGTCACTCTTGGGCAGAGAGACCTTAGTTCTCCATTGACCACTTCAAGGAAGAGGAGACCTAGATGGTTTCAGGAGACCTTGAAGAAGGCCACGGAGAACGTAGGGGAGTTGAAGAGCTAGATCAGAGAGAGCAGGTCACCAGTCAGTTTTGGAACATACTTAGCAATTGTGATGAGTATCAGGGATACTGAGCCACAGACTTTTGCATAGGCAGTGGACCATCAGGTATGGAGAGAGGGCATGGTAGAGGAGTATGACTCCATTGTGCACAACAATGTCCGGGATGTGGTTATGAGGCCAGTGGGGAAGTCAGTTGTGACTTCCAGGTGGTTGTACAAGACTAAGATGGCTACAGATGGAAACATTGATAAAGACAAGGCTCGTTTTGTGGTGCGAGGCTTCTCACAGATTGAGGGAGTCGATTATGACAAGATTTTCACACCAGTTGCGAGATACACTTCTATCAGGACTATCATTTCCATAGCAATAGAGATGGGTTGGCGCATTCACCAGATGGATGTGAAAACCGCATTTCTGAATGGCTTTATTGAGGAGGAGGTGTACATAGAGCAACCACAGGGGTTTGAGGTGAGTGACATGAAGACTCACATGTCTCTTCTAAGGAAGGCACTATATGGTCTGAAGAAAGCTCCCCAAGCTTGGTATTCACGCATTAATACTTACTTTCTTCAGATGGGATTCGAGAAGAATGATGTTGATTTGAACCTCTATTTCATCATTAGGGGTGAGGACACACTCATTCTCATTTTGTATATGGATGATTTACTCATTACTGGAGTATAGGATATCATAGCTGAGTGCAAGGTGGGACTTGCATCAGAGTTTGAGATGAGTGATATCGAATTGATGCACTACTTTCTGGGTATGGAGGTATGGCAGGAGGAGGGTCACATATTTCTTGGGTAGGGTAAGTATGCAACATATATTTTAAGCAGGTTTCATATGGAGGACTCCAGACTCATGTTTACACCTATATTCACCAACTGGAAGAAGCTTAGTGCTTCAGATAGCCAGTTAGTGGATGCCACAATATATAGGCAGTTGAACGGTTCTCTCATGTATTTGGTTAACACCAGACCAGATATATGTTTTGTCGTGAACACTCTTAGTCAGTACATGGTTGAGTCGAGGAGTGTTCACATGGTTGGGGCAAAACACGTCTTGAGATATATTGCTGGGATAGTGGACTATGGCCTAGACTATGTCAGAGGAGATGGAGTCAGTTTGGTTGGCTACACATATCAGACTGGGCAGGATGTGATGCTAATAGGAAAAGCACCTCAGGGTGCTGCTTCAGTTGGGGGTCAGGACTTGTTTCCTGGTTCAGTCGGAAGCATAAGTCAGTTGTGTAGAAATTTTAATACAAATTATGTATTGTCTGGATTCTCCTAATCTAACAATTATATGCCACTTTTAAATACATAATCGCTTCTACTAATATTCTTGTGGAATTTAAAACATGATCGCCAATTGCAATATCAAGAAGAAAGATTAATCGTGCATAACACAGATGTTTTACCGGGAAAGCATAAATCTAAAAACCCCACTATCATATATTATGTATATCATGGATCATGAAACAATCTCATACAAAACTCTAATCCAAGAGCTCTT
>JASDQU010010475.1:54498-69012 GCA_032191745.1 Picea mariana | reverse complement strand
CGGAAGATTTTCATGGTAATTGTTTTGGCACCTGTTGTCTTGGCGTCGGGTCATAGCCTGCGGTCATATGCAAGTATAGATGGATGGAAGAACCCAAGGAACTCGAGAGAGGATATCTGCTAGCTATGAGTTCCATTCGGAACATGGAGACCGTGGTTGGAGAGTTCTGGGAGCATAATGGAATAGAGACCCTGAATGAGGGTTTTTATTCTCTTAAGAAGAACGAAATTTTGATGTCCCACCATGGGTGTGTTACAAGAGGAGCTCGCTTAATTCATGGAAAAGAGTGTCAAATAAGTACGCCTTGCCGCCATTGAAGCTAGATATATCATTGCAAAAGTTGCAGTCGGAATACATATCGATTTACGAAAATATATCTATCCTGGGGGATCAAAAACAACAAAAAGAAGATCTTGAGAGGTTTGGGAAACTCGTGGCCTCATATCCATGAATTCATGCCTCAGTTCTTGGTGGTGAACAAGTGGTTATAGAGATGGAATTGAGCTAGTGGGGAGATCTGAGGATAACAACAGCTCAATATCCAAAACAAGCGTCTTTGTTGATGACAATTCTATTCACGTGGAAGAGGCACAATAATCGACCCGAAAGTATTGGTCAATGATCTATCATATATGAGATTACTACTATGGCAGGTGGTTATATTTTTAGATTGCGAGGTTCTTAATTTCGTGGACGTTGAAACCACCTTATTCTATCATTTGGAAACTATTTATGATCATTCCCTCCATCAGTTGGATGACTAGCCTTCTACTACCATGATGTTGTCAACACAATCATCACCGACATATAAATCGCAGAAGATTTGCACAATCGGTTCAAAGGAGGATTTGGAGGGATTTCAACCCGTTTTCATCATAACTAACTCTATTTCCGCCTACCTGTTTCCTCCCGATCTGTTGCTAAAGCCTAACTATGGCCACTGCTTCTGTGGGTTATGCTGACAGTGACATGATATATAGAATATTTTTCTACCGAGAAAATCATGGAGGAAAATGCATGCAGGTACACATGACCCTGTGGCTAGTTAACAATTGTGGACAACACCATGGTTTTTGATCAGTAAACGCATCATCATCCCGTGAATCGAGTGATCGATGGTCGATCAATGAAATGATCGACGTCGATCCAACTATCATTCAAATCGCTTAGGTGTGGAGCCATTCTTTATTTTGGTGGCCGCCATGGCTAGATCCTCTTGGTTTACTTGCTTCTAATTGAATTTGTTGCTGGATGGAGTTCAAATGGAGGCAGTGCAAGGGGCCTCTTCCATTCCACAGCCCAAATCTTCTTGAAGCTCCTGCGCACCGATGCCAAGGTGAGGGATCGAACTCCGAGGGCGTCTCTTCACATCTCATTACTCGACGTATCTTCATTATGCAGCTACCTCTGTTGTAGCTCTGTATTGGTTGGGTTCTGGTGTGAGAAAAAAATGGACGAGTTTTGCAAGATGAGGGGGAGCCGAATGATAGGCACCGAGGGTCGAAGCCTCAAGTATACACTACATATCAAATATTTTTCCATATGACTTCTGCAACTGCCGAGGATTGACAGTGTCACGAAGGATAACGTTGTTGTATTCTTCCTTGATATCCTGGAGTGGGAACCAACAGTGGAGGAATTTGTGGGAAGATGGATTTTATGGGAACAAGCTGCCCTATACGCCCAGGAGAGAACTTTACATACAAGTTCCAGATGAAGGACCAAGCGATTGACCAACCACTCAATCCTTAGAAGGAAACTTGACATGGGAAAACCTCTTGGTCAAGCTGATGTTGTTCTCATTAATGGACGTGGGCTACAAAATCAAGAATCGATCATAGTGGATCATTGGAAATTTACCATATGTCTAATGTGGTAAAATTGATTTTCTCGATGCCATAGAATTGGTAAGATGGCAATGAGAAAGTTTAAGCCATTTTTTTTTATATATTTAGTGCACATATAGTAGAGTGGGTTGTTAGGAATTTTCCACAACTAGAGCACATTTATGTAAAAGGGGGGTTTGAAACCATATATGTTTCCCTTTTTGTGCATCATTTTGGCATATAAAACATTCCTTTAAAGTTGATGTAATTTCCATGGAAGGGCCATAGTTTGGCCATAGTGCATTTTTTGTGTGTGTCATATTTGGCATGTTAATTACCTTGTAACTTTATGTAAAGTTGATGATTGAAGCTTTGTAAAGGGCTTTTAGCCACTCTTAAGTGAAGAAGAGAGTGAGAGGTGTTTGTTTTACACCTAATGCCTTGATTGGCTTCATTGTAATCAATTGAATGAGGCAATTTTCCTAGGCCTATTTTGGCGATTCATTGTAAACTTGAACAAGAGTGTAGTTATAAACTCTTAGCAAGTAAGGTACACCAAATATTGTGGTAAATGTATCATTTTATACATGTTGCAAGATTATCCACGTGGGCTTCAACATTTCAGCTCTGAAGTGAAGGAAACAAGGGTTGTTCCTTTCCAAACATTTTCTTTGCAGCGGTTGCAAGTGTTGGCTTTGCATTCCGATTCTGAAGAATCCATGTGAAGGTGTCTTGAAAGAATGTGCCTTTTGAGAAAATTTGCATACAGATAGATTTGATACTTTTTGAGACCAAAAGGTTCTTTGTGGGGAGGCGTGATCCAGAGGAATTTCTACACATGGAAGGACTTTACTGTGTTCACTGGAAGTTAATTTGCAGAGTGGTGAAGGTGGTAAACTTATATGTTTTGAGTTTCATGTTTCTCATGCATTCTTATGCTTTATGAGATGTTCATGCATATTATTATGCTTTATGAGCTTTTGAAAAAATCATACATGATTATTCATAATTGATGTAAAATGATTAATACTCGTGAGGAAATTAGACTCATGTATTTATTATTAAGTTATCACTTTGGAAATTGGTTTTTAATTGAGAAACCTCCTCACACCAATTTTTCATTATTCTCACTGTTAGGTTGAGAGAATAAAAGACATGGATGAGGAGTCTTTGGTTGGTTTTGAGAAATTTTCCTTTATGTACTTGAAGATAGTTTTATATCCTACATTCATGGATCTTGTTTTTCCTCTTTTGTAATTAGATCCTATTATTGTGGATCTAGGAGTTAATGCTATTTCTTAAGAGGGAGTGAGGAAAAACTATATAATGAATTATGTGAGCCATTTGAAAGGGGGAGTTAATGAGTGGAGTTAGAAAGCCATAGAGCTACTACTCCTAAAATTTGAGAGACTTATTCATGTAAGGTATTATCCTTCTATGATGTATTGAGAGGTATGTGTGTGAGAATTCTTCTTGGATCCTCATTGAAGGATAATACATCTCTTATGTAATCACTTATGAGAATGTCCCAACATCTTTTGAAGAAGGAGTGAAAACAATCCATATTCCAATTGAAGCAGATCCAGAGACGTAGCCCAGGAGGGGTGAACTCTGTTACCAACATTGGTTGTCTCTCTCTCTCTTGTCTCTTCATGTGTTTTATTCCATTTTGAGTTCATGTGTGTTATGTATGACTGTTTACAATCATGGATTCATATGCCCTTTAATCCTTACACAAATACTTCGTCAGAAAATGATTCTTAATTGAAAAATTTCATAAAGTACTTACCTATTTTCAGATCACATAGTTTTGGAGTGGACAGACCACAACCATAATATCAGCCTCAACAGAATTCTTAAAACCCACAAGGTTCCTTGAAGTGCCCAAAAACAAATTCTTGTATGTAACCATAATCCAATCAAAGCACAATTTATGAAACCACCTCATGATATTTCATTCTGGTTTGTTTAATTATTCGAGCATCATACAATTATACACATGTGCTTTTCATTATTACAATAGATCACGACTATTATAACAATAATTCAAAACATTGCTATCGACTTCATGAGCTTCATATAAACAGACTGTAATTTCCAACGAATAAGTGAATCAAACACTTCCTTCATCACAACATAACAAGTGACCAATTAAAACCCATTCCCAAACCAAAATAGCACGAACAATGCTTCCATAAAAATCTAGGTAAGCAATTCTCTCACATTTTCATAGGGTTCACCACGCAATAGTGACAATGAGGGCATAAGAAGGCAGGCTAACAATTGAGGGTTTGGCTAGGACAAGGCATGAAAGGTTTAGTCCTTCATGATATTTCACTTAAACATTCACAGAGAAGTGACCAAGGTGCAATTACATTAACCACGAAACCATAACTCAAAAGGCCGATGGGGTGTACAAATAACCCACAGAGAGGAAGCAATGAGGATTCACGAATAGGGAGAAACCCAAAACAATGAACCAGAGGTAGGGCAGGCCCAAGGTTCCAAACTTAATTCTTTTCCATAACAAAGAAATGTGAACAATCATACACAGTGAAAGACACCACGCCATTCTTTCAACACCATGGCTCAAACAAAACCACCACAGGAAAGAAAAACCTTGCAAATAACCAACACACAGTCCAAAATATTTCATAACAGCTTTGGAAATATACAGGCTGTGAGAAAAAAAGAACCAACTATTGATTTAAAGTGCAGAGCGAATGCTCATGGATGGGAAAGCAAGAAAACTCCATACCTGTGCAAAATATTGCTTAGGGAGAAATGACCAGGTTGTATACCTCCTCCACGACCGAGCAAAGCGAAGCAACAACAACTATCAGAGAAAAATGCAAGAGTGACTATGGTGGCAGGCTCGAGGTGAGTTTGGGTGATGTGCATTTACTGCACCTCGCTTCTTCCTTCAGATTTTCTTTCATGGCTTAGTATGATCCAAGCCCACTAGCCAGCTCACATGTGCATTTACTGCACATCGTTTCTTCCTTTAGATTTTCATTCATGGCTTAGTACGATCCAATCCCACTAGCCAGCTCACCACACCATTAACATTCAAAACCATCAATACAAAGGAAATATTCCAAATGTGGCCATGTTATAATTTGCAAAGTGCACGATATTCCAATTTGCAAAGTGTGCCACCCCTTGCCACTATCCATATTTATCATATGAAAACTTTCTAGGAACATAACCAATTTGCAATTTAAACCAATGTGCATATCAATAGTAGCAAGGGTCGAGGTGATCACCTAACTTTGCTATGCACAATATACAATATCAAAATTGAAACTGGAGTGTAATTATTTCATCCAAAAGGCAACATAATCATATTTCAAAAGAGATAATCAAGACCACATTGTTCCTTGTTTTAATCACCTTGCCCACAACATCTTATCATAAGCATTTTAACCATGATTTGAAGAAAATGAGCTGTAGAATTTTTGTCGCAACCAGTACATAGGAAAACAAAACATAAGTGCCTTTTCTCCATCATAGTGCCATAATTCAAACAAGGGGTCCACCTACAATTATATTATTAATATAATTAAATAATAAATCTTCGAAATCATTTGCGAGCATGGTGTCCAACGTTGTGCTTTTAAGCGTCAACAAGCTAGTCATGTACTTGAGCAACCATCGGTACTTATACTTTGATTGTGCCCAACTATTATTCTTTTGGGCCCTTGAGACACCACTATCAAGTGTGGTTGTGGCCACCATGGGTGAGGGTGGTAGTAAGATCCTTGTAAAGGGGTTCCACTATCATTGTGGTTACAATTTCCATGGGAAAGTGTGGTAGTGAGACCCTTTCACACCATACTTATGATGTTTTTAGAGTGTTGTAAACTATGAACATCTATGTCACACTAAGTTTGATTAGCTAGAAATTTGATCGATGATAATCCTTTGGGAATTGTGTGAGATGCTTGAATATAAGTACACTGTTGAGTATGTTGCTTGAGGAACTAGGAGTATGCACTACGAGGCATAGTGGTAATAATATTTGTATACCTCATATCCCTACTACATATGGGAATGAGTTATCCACATGAAGATTTTCTTTTATCCCTAAGCTTCCTCAACTCATTGAGCTTGAGCCTTGATTTGGGGGAAACACTTGAGAAGGTAGTTTCATTCGTTGGGTGGACAATTGATCCTTGGGTGCAATTTCTCCCATGTTGTTTGACGATTGGTTCATGGGATCTATAGCACTATTGGATCAACATAGGGACTTTAGAGAAATAAGCATTACAACTACTTTCTATTATGTTTTAATTATGTATGTTAGTTATATTTATTTGATTGCATAAATATATATATGTTATATAAGATTATGGCATGTCTCTTATATTTCATAATTGAGGTGAATTTTACAAATGTACTTTGAGAGATTTAGATTTAGTTTACATTAATATATATAGTTTTAAAGGGAAAACCTATTGTAGTTAAGGTAACAACCTGATAGGTTATTACAAAGTGTTATTAGATCCTCGAGATTTCTACAACTAGGATCCTTTGGGGAGGTTGAAGGATCAATGAAACCATTGTTTATAATGGTTTCACCTAAAAACCTAAAATATCAATTCACTTTTGAGTGGAGATTGAAAATGAGAATGATAAACTTTATTTACTAAGTGAATGTCATAGTATTAAATGATATTTATTTACTAACACAATAACATACTATTAGTATTGCATTCTAACCATGTTTTCTTATTTCATAGTTTCCCTTGATTTCCATTTATTGTTATTATTGTTATTAATTCATTATCTTAGGAATAGGGTTATAAATTTCACATATTGATTTATTTTCCTTGAATTACTTTAGTATAGAGTTAGTAATTGACTATTATATGTCCTAATTAAAAGTATTCATAGCTCTTTCATTTCTTTGAATTGTGACGATTCATATTTTATTAGTTTAATTTTATTTTAATCTTGCAAAGAAATATAATGAATAAGACAAGTTCCAAATATAACCAATAATTTTGAGCCTAAAATATGTTCAGAAACCTTAAAATAGTTCTAGTATCATAATGTAAAACTAAAAAGGGAAATTGAAAACAATGTTTTTTTGGTAATGAACATAATTAAAAAAAAAATCCATAGATAAAGCATGTATTAAAAATATTAGTATAATTGAATCCCTAACCCTCTTAAGCAACATGTCAACATGAAACACGAATCAAAGATTAATGGATGCTTTCATCACTTGATATATTCAAGTACAATGAAAATATTACATTTTTTATATCCATTTCAAGAAGTAGCAAGATTACATTGATTTGCATATTACATTATCAATATATAAGTGTATACAAAATGTTGAAACCTTAATTCCCTATTGAAAGATACCATAATTAAAAAACTAAAAATTTAATTTAGTTCTTAATTTACTTAAATATATAATTAATAATGATTTGGTTATTTCTTAAATTGCTTATAATGTAGAAATTATGGGATGATTAAAATCTATATTATTAAAAACCAATCTCTCGGATGGCATAGAATAATATAGTGAAATATGAATAGCAATTCCATAAGACACAAGAATACAAAGAAAATATGTACAAAAGAGAAGGAAATCGAGGACTGAAATTATGCCTTCATAGATTAAAAAAAATTAACAACTCTCATCAATAATAATAATAAAAAAGCACTTGGTAAAAAAAAAAAAAGACTTGGTACCGAATCTATAAGAGGAATAGATCATATTAAATTTTCATTTGAACTGGTTTGTAATAAAAAAGAAGGAGAGATAGCACTAAACCCTTCAAGATAATTTCATAGCAAAGGGTGACTAGTTTAATTTGTTTAAAAATTAGAATGTATAACCCTGCTATCACGGTGTCATCAAACTATATCCCATACGAGAAATATTGCCATTTTCACCTGTCTATGAGAAATCCCGTCTACATGAAGGTATCCCTAAGAAACTATGTAGATAATAAGAACCTATACCTCTATGTGTAGCCCAAACTAGAACGACGAGCCATGACCAAGTTTTCCCCGGTCACTCTCTCCCTTTCTTCCAAAAAAAAAACACCTTGAATTGTTTCCCAAGTCTTCTAACCTTTGAACCCCACAAAGAAAACAAGATGCCTCCCTGTCTTGAATAGAAGGAAAATATCCATAATGTAATTAGATTAAATTCCATGCGATGATGGATATCATGGAACCCCCACCTCGAGCCCTCAATTCGCACCAACAAGTTGAAACTATAAGATGCATCCACTATAGAAGGAAACTCTCAATAATGAACTTCGATTAGAATCCTCAATCTACACTAGCCAGTTGAAATGCTAATATGGAAATCGAGTGGCAAGTATGGTATGGGGTGTGTAGGTAGCAAGTGTTATATATTTTCTTGGTCACACAATATTGTGTGGTTTATGTCATTCAAATCATTATTTGTGTAGTTTATAATTGAAATTCAATGCTCATATCAAGTTTGCTACATTACTCATGATTATTTTTATTTTTATTCCAGTGTGATTCCCTATTACATTTAGTTGTAAAGTAGTGTTGAAAAATCATTATTTATATGGTTTATTATTACAATTTAGTGTACTTCATATTAGGGTTGTTACATTATTCATAATTTCAATTGTGATTCTCTATATTTAGTTGTAAATCATTATTTGTATCGTTTGTAATTGAAATTCAGTGCTCATATTAGGTTTGTTACATTACTCATGATTTCTATTTCATTGTGATTCCCTATTACATTTAGTTGAAAGTATTGTTGAAAAATCATTATTTGTATAATTTATAATTTCTATTTCATTGTGATTCCCTATTACATTTAGTTGTAAGTATTGTTGAAAAATCATTATTTGTATGGTTTATAATTACAATTCAATGTACTTCATATTAGGTTTGTTACATTATTCATGATTTCAATTGTGATTCCCTATATTTAATTGTAAAGTATTATTGATTTTTAGTCATAATTGTTCTCTTTAATTTTCTTTTTATTATTTAATTGTTATTCTCCAATGTTTTAAAATATCTATATGTGTGTGAATATTTACATATGACCCATGGGTTAGAAGTTTAGGAAATTGTGTTGTCATTGATGTCAAAGGATGTCATGGAGACTTTGTGAGAAATATCTACTCTATGTGCATAAAGGGAAGCATTCAAATTGTTAATCGCTATAGTCAAGGAGGAGATCAAAAAGCATCTTACGTGGTTTTGTATGAATGAAATGACCCTCCAAATGACAGGTCCAAGGATCAAACCAAAACTAGTAACACAAATCCATAGACATAAAGAGAAATTTTAGTGTCCCTGCGAGGCAATATGTGATGATAAGCCTCCGTGTTTAAAGAATAATGGAATCTGGATGTGATCAAGGATCAACAAGAAATCAAGGAACAAGATATCTATGTGAATGAAAGAAATCGAGGAACGAGATCTGATAGAGAAGAATGAAATCCAACAATGTTTTCCTGCCCGTGGTCCGAGAAAATTATTATCCATGTTTAATGTCTTATCTGTAGAAGAGGTATGAGAAAAAAAGATCGATGAGGAAATACAATCAATAATAAGAATATGAGGGTGCAATAGAATATTTCCGCATAATGATATGTCCCACATCCGTTGGGAAAGTTGTGTCTAAAGGGTCTATAATGAAAAAGTAGTATTACACTGTTTGAATGAAAATGAGAAAGTCACATAACTCTGTGTGCAAACTTACATTTTGGTGTGGAGAACAGTGGAACTAGAAATAGTTAAATCCTAACCATTGATTCTCTAAGATCAACGACCAAGATCAATGAATTGGGGTCTGATACTCGGTGGGACAACTCAGCAATGTCAGTGCCATGATATCAACCTCATCAATGCCATGTGTCTAGTCATACAAATGCCACATTAGAGGGACTCCACATCAATGCTGTAATAGACAACTCTGCAGAAGCCACATACAGTACCATGTGTCAGGACATGTGTCGATGCCATATCACCCAGTACAAAAGAACATTTCCACATGGAATCCACCTCACCTACAACATGAACACAAAGATCTTGAAAATGACTAAGTATCAAAGCATAACGGATATAGTGAGCATGAAATAGAATCGAGATTATGTGAATAACTGAGCTCAAACCCATAGACCCACAAATCTATGGTGAGATCTTGAGAAATGGATAAGTACCAAAAATTGGTCGGATGGAGGTGAAGAATCATACAAGTGTCGCAGACCCATCGCCTATAGTAATAACTTTAAAATTGACTAAATGTCAAAATGAAGTGGAGATAATGAGAACGATGGAGAATTGATAGCATGAGAAGAAATGGGTGTGAACCCACATACCTGCAATACGATACTGAACAATTGACTAAGTGTCGAGGATCAGTCAGATGGATGAGGTCATGAATAAGAGAAGAAAATGTATGTACCACAGACCCACGACACTCGACTAAGTGTCAAGAACAAATTATATGGCCCAGAGAGTGAAAGATCCAACGACCCAAGAGGTTTCCACTTGTCACAGATTAGACGATCTAGAATGTGAGAGATATGATGGCTCATGAGTTGTCACTTTCCATAGATCAGATGAATCAGAGGATGAGAGATCCAATGACCCATAATTTCTTGTATACCCACGGAGAAATGGTTGTAAATGCATCTAAGAAATGGTGTAAAGTGAGTGCGGTGGAACACAAAGGTGCATTTTGGTGGGCACAGAAGGTTGGAAAAAAGTGTCTCAAACCCACAGAGAAAGGATTGAAAAGATTCTAAGTATAGGTGAAAAGTGAGTGTGGTGTAACTTTAAGGTGTACATTAGAGTTCACCAAAGTTTAAAATGAAGAATAGCTATGCCCTAGTCCCATGGTGAATGCATCAATACAGATCAACGATCGATACTAATCCAAGATGTAACCAGATGGTGATCGTATGATAAAGACCATGTGGTCATGATAAGCTAAAGGAGAATAGATCGATGACTGATATCTAGTCAAGATAATATCGGATCACTGTTGTGCATTATGGTTTCATGGAGTGTTTGGTGGAAAAGGAATGATATCAACGGTTGAGATCTAATCAAGGTCCATATCAGATGACTGTTCTATGTCAATTCTATGTCATGTATTTTGGTGACCAATAATTAAATCAACGTTTGTGATTTAACGAAGGTCCAGATCGAACGATGATTTTGCAGTGTGGTTACACGTGGTCATGATATGATAAAGAAGATCGACGATCAAGTTAAGATCAATGATAAATTGGATGAATTCTGAGCGCTGAGGAAGAATTATGTGTTTTGGTGGACAATGAATTAATTCAATGGTGGATATTGAACCTTAGTGATATCTCATGGCTACTGAGCATCATGGTTCGTTCTCTGTTGAGAGAAGTAGATGGCATGCGATGAAAGGTAATTGAAGGCCGGTTTCTAAGAAATGTCACAACTTGGTTTTGAGGAGATATGGAGCTGACTCCATGGACATACTTTTGTATGTGGACAAATTCATGGAGGTATAGAGTGTAGAAATAACTATGTTGGAATCCAGTTCAAGTTTGTGAGAAAGTAAGAAGTGATTGAAGAGTGAAGGTGAAAGTAAGGGTCGTGAAAGAGAATCCCTAAGGCTTGGAGGTCAGAGGATACCTGCATAATGAAAGGATGATAATGATATCATATAAGGTATGTTGGGAGGTGCAAGGACAAAGGAATTTATGGAACTATGCAGATCCAAAACTATGACAAAATTGATAAAGAAGCATATTGTTGTAGGTGAAAGCTTGAAGGAAAGAGATAGTCTGGTATTGTCAATGGCTCGAGGAGATTGATATTTTAGTAAATTGGTATTTACAGACATGGATGATTTGTTGCTCAAATAAGGGGATCAATGTATCCTAAAAGAGTTTTCCTACGAATATAGTAGCTATAGGTTGGTTCCTACATGAAGAACTGATTTGGTTCTCTATAAAGGGGATTAGTGTCTCCTACAAGTTGGTTCTTTCAAAAATCATAACTAAGTTAGTGCTCAGTCAAGGGGATTGGTGTCTCCTGTAGATTGGTACCTGCAAACATTATTTTTGAGTTGGTTCTCAGGGGAGGATATTGGTGTTTCCTATAGGTTGGTGCCCACAAGATATTACAAGGAATTTTTTTGTGGTTTTCTCCCATTTGGATTTCCATGTTAAATCTCTATGTACGGTGGATTATATGTTTGAACTCTCATTTCCCATTAACTATTTATGACTAGTGAAATAAAAATTTTATAAAGATTGTAAGAAGAGTAAAAATATTACTATATTGATTCACCCTCCCTCTTAGTATAAGTAAGTGTTCCAACAATTGGTATCAAAGAAAGTTCCTACAGAACCAGTCTAACTACTAGAAGGTGAATCCTTGCAACACACATGGATAAGGAAGTTTTTTCTACAAAAAGAACTCCATTATTCGATGGATTAGATTATGCATTATGGAGGATAAGAATGAAAACCTATTTGATGTCTCTTGGATTTGAAGTATGGAGTGCAACTGAAAATGGTAACATGGGTCCATCAATCCCACATGTACTTCTAATTGCTATAATAATATGTGGCAACAACTCTAAATCCAAGAATGTAATTATGTTTTGTCTGGCAAGATCAATGTTTTCCAAAGTCATGAATTTTCATTAGAAAAAGAGATATGGGACAAATTATAGAAAATTTATGAAGGAGACGACAAGTTCAAGAAGGAAAAGTTACAAATCCATAGAGGACAATTTGATACTCTCAAGATGAATAGAGAGGATAATATTGCATCCTATTTTATTTGTGTTGATGAGATTGTCAACACTATCAGAGGATTGGGTGAAGATATTTATGAACTCTTCATTATGAAAAAAGTTCTTAGAACACTCCCCTCAATATTCAATTCCACAATATCTTCCATTGAATAATTAAAGGACCTAAGCACATCGATAATGGATGAGTTGCACAGAATCCTCATTGCATATGAAATGAGTATAGAATAGGATAAGCCAACAAAGAAGGAAGTAGCCTCCAAGTCATCAAAGAAGACAACTATTGAAAAATACAATACGAGTGACATCTCAGACAATGAATTAGATGAGGAAGAAGCCAACTTTTTCAGGGAGCTCAAAAGAGGATCCGGAAAACACAAAGGTAAGATTCCATTTTTATGTTTTAATTGTGGAAACGTAGGACACTTTCCTTCCAAATTCCGTTAAAATAATAAAAATAATGAAGAATATTCCAGCCTCAAAAGATATAGGAAGGGAAAAACTAAAAAGAAAAGAAAGTTCTACAGAAGAAAGAAGAATCTATATACCAATGAAGAAAAAAACTCTTGAGATGAAAGTGACATTGAAACATAAAAATATATATTTATGGGTCTATAAAAATAGACAAATGTCCTAGAAAATGGAGACACAAATTCAACAAAAGAAGATAATCCTAAATTTCATGGAGAAGTAAACCTTGAAGCATAACTCATTAGTGCCTTAGAATAAATAGATAGACTCAAAGAAAAGAATAGAAAGAAGAAAAATGGATTGCAAATATATAATGAGGAGGAACATGATCTTGAAGAAATAGAGAAGACAATGATTATCCTAAAGGTTCAATTATAAGAGGGAAAGAAAATCGAAGAATTCTTAAAATCCCAACTAAAAGAAAAAGAAGAAATTTGCAGCGATCTAGAATTTGGAATAGTTTATCTACAAAAGGAGTTGGAAAGATCACACACCAACATGAAATTTGAAAAGAGATCTACAACCTTAAATGAGATCTTAAATGGGAAAAGATAACCATTTGACATGATTGGTCTTGGATACAATGAAAAGAAGGAAGTTGCTAATGAAGAAGCCTCAACCTCCTCAAAACAATAAAGTGAAGAAAAGACGAAGAGTTATCTTGATATAACCAATAATTCTGTCAAGGATGAAGACAACATGAAGGATTATCAATATGTTCCAAAGAAGGACCAAAGGAAGACTCTCCCTTCAATATGGAATCACACAATCAGGTACCAAAACTCTTTATTTGGCTATTGTTACTCTTGCAATGGTTTTGGTCATAAAGAAATATATTGTAGAAAAAATGTAAGGGACAATTATGTGAGAAAAAACAACAGAAATACCCATGAATTCTCAAAGAGGAAATACAATTAATTTTCCCCTTTGCTGAACTATAACATCAGATGTTATAACTGCAATAATTTTGGGCACTGTAACATCCCGCTCTGGCGCACTGAGAAAACCTATTCTTTGAGGACACTTGCTTGCAAGTGATCTGGAATTTTATGATGTTAAAACATTTATCCCTGATTATGATGTGTTATGATAGATGACATGATGTTTTACTGCTTGGACGTAGATAGGTGCTGTTGACTTAGTTTTATTGAGTGTGCAGAGTTTTGAACCTTGAGGATGCAGAGGCATCGGTGGAACCCCTTGGACTCTGGATTGAGTAAGGGAGTGTGCTATTCAGGTTGATTTAATTACTGTGATATTTCATTGATTTGATGATATGATGTGGACATGTTCTGACACAATTGTTGATGATGCATTCTGACGATAGCCTTCTGACCAGACTCACATATGGAGTAAAGGACATGATTTCCAGAGAGGTTGAGAAAGAGGGGTGGACAACAGCCCTGCCACAACCTACTAGCACTCCCGCCGTGGCTCGAACTGTAGGTTAAC
>JASDQU010010475.1:25545-38132 GCA_032191745.1 Picea mariana | reverse complement strand
CTTAGTTACAACTAATTCAACTTCCATGTCCCACCAATCAACCTTTGAACTCGAATTTCCTATAGCTAACTGATTTTCCATTTCAGTTAACTATTTCAAGTAATTATGAGATAATAGACTTATAGTTATTGTCCAATTCATTTAAGGGAAAAATAAATTAGACACACATTTCTTGTTGAATTTTCAACAAGTTGCTTTGAGTTTGGTCGAGGTAGAGTATATGGTGGCCAGTCAGGCCAGTTGTGAGGCCATTTGGCTTTGTAAGACGCTGGTTGGTTTGTTTGGTTAGTAGATGTCACCAACCGTCATTCATCGTGATAATCAGAGTTGCATAAAACTCTCCGAGAATCCATTGTTTCATGAACGGTCGAAGCATATTGAGATTAGGTGCCACTTCATTCATGATTGGGTTCAGAGAGGGGCAGTCCAGTTGCAATATGTATCGATAGATGACCAGGTTGCAGATATTCTCACCAAGGCCCTGCCACAGGGCAAACATGTCTACTTCAGAGACAAGATCGGCTTGGTGAGGAACACCTTCCTCAATAAGAGGGAGTGCTGAGTTTTGTACCTTGGGAGGTGTTCCCTATGTGCTTGTGACCTCCTTAGCACATGTGGGATGCACATTTCACTTTGTACCTTGTACTTTTGTCTAATATAACTTTGACTTTGTCTAAAGTGAAATTTAGTCATTTTTGGCCTAAAGTGACTATTAATTCACAAAGGGGGTGAATTAGACACACAAAGTTGACTTATGAAACTTAACCCAAAGTGGGTTATTGATTTAGATATTTTTGGGGAAATCTCAACCATCGATTAGATGGGAGATGAGATGATCTCCACCATTCATATCTTAGGTTTCCTTATGGATGTCTAAGAAGGGCATAAAGGGTGAAGGAGGCATTCATTCTTCTTTTGTTCATTGTGAGAGGAGCACTTGGAGGATGAGCATGAGGTTTGTTGCATGAGGATGATTGAGCTTGGGCGCTAGCTTTCATGGAGGGAGGCTTGCATCATCTAGCCTTGTTTATTTAGTGGAGAGGTTTCACTTCTGAGGAGGGTACATTTCCAGATTTAGGCGCATCAGTTGTGGGAGGACTTCTAGCCATCAGATTGCAGTGAGATCAGTTGCAGAGGAAGGACATCCATCAGAGCTTCATTCCTGTGGAGGGGTTTTCAGATCTGAGCTCATAGTTAGCTTCTGGAGAAGTTTCAGTGGTTTTTCCAGCTTGTATGTGGGGCACACCTTCATGGGGCACACTTGGATACTTTGGGCTTGTATATGAGCTCAGATCGAGCGGCTATTGTATCAGGTTCCATTATATATTGTACTTGTTGTATTCAACCTTTTGCTTTCCTCATATATACATATATATTCTAAACTGGTTTTTCCCGGGGGGGTTTTATCCAGGGTCATGTTGACCAAAAATACCTGTGTACAAAAATGCATGTGTTAGTCTCTTAGATTTGTTTATTTTCAGCTGTAAATATCTTTAGGTGTGTTGTATTTATTTTGGAATGCATGTACTAATTTTTGGTTACTAAAACTACATGCAAGAGCACCCAAAATCACAAATATAACCATAACAAATCAGCAAGAAGTTCTTGGACTGTTGGCTGTCCTAAAAAAACAACATATACTTTACATAATAGTTGAAACTTAGATTCAAACTGTGGTCAAAGACTGACCCAGTTGGAAATCTTGATAGGACCTGAAAATCTTCAGTTTCAATGCTAGAACATTCCAAATCTCCCGAATTAAGACTTCGCTGAAGCACTTAATGCCTCCCTTCCTATGTCCGATCTAATGACTGAGAGCGATCCATATTGGATCCCCATATCAATGTTCCTCGCCAATTCACGACTTCGGCCTTCGACAACTTTCGAGGATTGTGGAGTCACAAGTCCTGAAGTCTCGAAGCTGAAATGGCTATCTCCTTTCGGGCTAGCACGAGGTTCCTAGTCCTCGGTCACGTGGATACTTTGTAAATTATAGGGGCTAAGCACTAATCCTTTAGTAGAAATTGGGTTAAGGACATGGGCATAAGCCCTCATTCAGATGCGAGAATAGTCTAAGGGAAAAACACCCTTCACCCACAAAATTAATGTTTAACATTCCACTAAGGTAAACTTCACAGGGTTTGGAGGACTTAGACATTTCAGTCGATCCTACCCCAACTCTCCTGCAGACTCACATCCCATGACTCTCTAATAGTTAAATTGATATAATTCCAAGATCACATAGATATAACAGTTTACAAAAATCAAAGAGCATTTCTAATAACTGTTCAAATACTAAGAGACTGAACCATAAACACAACCATTTCATCATCACATCCAATATAATACACATAGTATGAAAATACTTATAAGAAACTGCTAAAAGGGGTGCCTATTTACTCCCAACCTTAGGCACAGTCACTCCTAACGGATTTACCATTGGCCACCCTTGAGCTAGACCATGATGATCTAAGAGAGATTCATTCTCTTTGCTTCACAACAATCAGGGATGAAGTTTACTCTCCTTCTCCCACAGGAACTGGGAATCTGTTTCTCTCTACTCCAATCAAGGAGGTCGGAACAAGTACTTCCTCAGTCACTCGTCAACCTCGTTTATCATATTGTAGTGAAACCCTGCCCATGGTTTCTTATAGCCAGATCGAGCTTACTACCCATCTTTTTCCTCTCAACTTCAGAGTCAATGTTTGTTCATTTCTCTTCTTGGGAGAGTGTTTTTTATCTACTCTGCTATCTCGCAGATCTGTCTCTGTCCCCGAATTACCTCATTTATTACCTTCCTCAACAAGGTTGCGTGCGTGTGAATCCCAATTCATGGCCAAGATTGGAATCCTTATAGATGGGTACCCTACCCCATCTCCTAATTAACTCTTGATGATGGCATTCCAGTTACCAGCCTCACTGGTAATTCATTTTTGGGTCAGATGACTATTGAGCAATTACACCCAGTAGGTACTGGTCATGTGAGGGTCATCTCAACCATACTTGGTTTCCCTTCACCATCTCTTTCATAACATCCATGGTCTATCCTGGCAAACTTCCCCCCTTTCAACAGTTGTCCAACACATATTCAAATCAAAATTCTATTAATAATAAAATATTCATACATTGACCCTTTTATACAAAGGTTCATCAAATCAAGCATTCACACATATTTAGTTCGCCATAGTCTCTTGGCCAGTTATAGTTATATTTACAAACTGGGGGAAACATGGGTATGACAATCCCCTCCCCCTTAAAGGAACATATTCCTCGATGTTCTACCTGTCGATGTGCTCTGTATGTACATAAGAAAACAAAAATGGATATGCATGTCTCATGGCATCCTCCATTTCCCATGTAGCCTCATTTGGGGAAAAGTGTTTCCACTGCACCTTGACCTGTGTAATGGTTTTGTTCCCGAGTGGGGTTTCCTTCATGTTTATTATGCATTGAGGTTCTCTCAAGAAATCTCCCTCAGGCTCCACTTGAATCATAGACGAGTCAATAATATGATTAGAATCGTGTACATACTTCTTTAATAAAGAAACATGGAAAACATTATGTTCCTTCACTGTGGGAGGAAGTGCTAGTCGATAGGCTACTGGTACCACTCTATCTAAAACTTCAAAGGGTCCACAATACCAATGTGCCATCTTGGCACAAGCTGCCATCCTCAAGGAGCTTCTTCTAGGTCTAACTTGGAGATACACATGATCCCCTGCTTTGAACTCTCTAGGAGTCATTTTCAGGTATGCATAGCTCTTTTGTCTATCATGGGTTATCTTCATATTTTTCTTGATCTGAAGCACTTTCTATTCCATTTACTTTAGCATATCTAGACCGATTGTAACTCTGTATACTGGGTTGTTATAGCTGATTGGGATGTTGCATTGCCTTCCATAGAAGGCTTCAAAAGGACTCATTTTTAATGACTCTTGATAACCATTGTTGTAAACAAATTCTACCAGTGGTAGGTAGTCCTCCCATTTCTTAGGTTGATGCATTACATGCATCCTCAACATGTCTTCTAATGCTTGGTTTACCCTCTCTATCTGCCCATCATTATGAGGATGATAGGTTGTACTAAAGAGCAATTTCTTTTCAAAACCAACAAACAAAGATTTCCAAAAGTTTGAAGTAAACTTTGTATCTCTGTCGGATATAATCTCCTTAGGCATTCCATGTAGTCTGAATATCTATTTCATGAATATGTTGGCAATATCTATTGCCTTGCAAGTTGACTTGACAACTGTGAAGTGAACAACTTTTCTTAGTTTGTCCACAACTACCATGATGGAATCGTTCTGTTTGGTTGATCTTGGTAATCCTGTGATGGAATCCATGAAGATGGTTTCCCATATCCATTTGGTAATTGGTAGGGGCTACAATATCCCTGCTGGGTGCCAGTGCTCTACCTTGACTTGTTGAAATTCTAAACACTTAGACAAGTAATCAACTGTGTCTTTTTTCAGTCTAGGCCAATAAAATAGCTTTCTAGTGGCCGTGATCATTTTCTAATAACCAGGATGACTAGTATATGGTATTTTGTGTAGTTCATCCATTATCAACCTCTTCAAGTCTTCACAATTTGGAATGTATATTCTACCCTTGTAAGTTAGAAGGTCATCATTAAGCATCTAATAACCTTCATACTTCAACCCTGTGGGATCTTGCTTTAGGTATGATGTCACGGTCTTGAAAAATGCATATGTTTCTTATGCATCTTTGACCCTCTCTTTGATGTTTGATTCATTGGTGCTTACAACTGCCAATTGAACTACTTTCATACTTTTACTAAGGGCATCAACCACCCTATTTTCCTTTCCTTTGATATGTTTTATTTCAAAATCAAACTCACTAAGGAGATCCATCCACCTAGCTTATATCACATTGAGTTTTGGTTGGTCAAACAAATACCTCAACCCACTATGGTCTGTCATAAGTACAAATATTCTACCTAAGAGGTAATGTCTCCACATTTTTAGAGCATGCACTATGGCAACCAATTCCATATCATGAGTCACGTAATTGACTTCATGCTCATTTAGTTTTATGGATTCGTAGAAAATCACATGTCCTTCTTGCATAATGACTCCTCCGAGCCCTTCCTTGCAGGCATCTGCACACACAAGGAAGTCTTTTTTTGGATCTACAATCTTTAGTACATGTGCATTGGTTAGAAGGTATTTCAACTCTTGAAATATTTCTTCACATTCTGATGTCCAAATGAATTTAACCCTATTTTTCTGAAGGGAGGTGATTGGACAACCGATCTTGGAGAATCCTTTTATGAATCTCCTATAGTATCCTGCCAGACCCATAAAGGATCTGATATAAAATACATAATTTTGGGTATGCCAATCCATGATGGCTTTAATCTTGTTGGGATCAACTGCCACCCCATCCTTGGAAATAACATGGCCTAAGTAATGGACTTGTTTCTAGAAAAAGTCACACTTACTAAGCTTAGCATAGAGATGATGTTCTCTTAGCACTTGCAGTACTAGCTTGAGATGTTCTTCATGCTCTTCCCTATTCTTGGAGTAGATTAGGATATCATCAATGAAAACCAACACAAACCTATCCAGGAACTTTATGAAAATGTTATTCATTAAGCACCTAAAAGTGTCTGGTGCATTGGTAAGCCCAAATGGCACCACAACAAATTCATAGTGGCCATATCTTATCCTAAAGGTTGTCTTGTGGATGTCTCCCTCTTTGATTCGGACCCGATGGTATCCAAACCTCAAGTCAATCTTGGGGAATATTATAAAACCCCTTAATTGGTCAAACAAGTCATCAATCCTTAGCAAGGGATACTTATTCTTGATGGTCATCTTATTGAGTTGTCTATAATCTATGCACAGTCTGAGTGTGCCATCTTTCTTTTTCACAAACAAGGTCAGTACTCTCCATGGATACACACTAGGCCATATGTAGCCTTTGTACCACATCTCCTTCAGCTGGAGTTTGAGCTCAACTAGCTCCAGTGTACTCATTCTTTAGGGTGTTCTAGAAACCAACACTGCTCCTGGTACAAGTTCTATTGAAAATTTAATATCCCTTCTTGGAGGTAGACCTGGTACCTCTTTTGGGAATACATATTTATATTCTCTTAATATGGGATGGTTCTCTAGGATAGGTTTGTCACTCTCAATAGAGTTCACTACTTGTATTTCATACAAGGGACATCCCTTTCTGCAATACTTCTTCACTCGGAGGGCTAATATTTTCCTCACCGAGACAGGATTTTGAATCCTTTGTAGGGTTACCCCCCTTCCTTCTTAATTTTCACACTCCAAAGTTTTACTGTAACAATCCAACTTGGTTTTGTGGGAAGCCAACTAGTCCATGCCAATCAATAGGTCATAAGATCCTAGAGGGAGTATGTTTAGGTTTTCTTGGGTGGGAAACCCACTCATGACAAATTGGCATGTTGGTATGACCTCTGTTACTTTTTTTTTGGTTCTAGTGGCTAGTTGTACCAACCATGATTTAACATGTTTAACTTGTTTCAATTTCATTTCTCAACATTTTGAGGGGCAACATAACTCAAATTAGAACCAAGGTCAATTAAAATGGAAACAGGATGGTTGGAAATCGTACCTTCCATATCCACCATTGAAGCTTGGTGTTCAACTTGTCTATTATCCAAGGTTGCATAAATTTGTGGCAAGATCCTAGCCACATCATTGACTGTGGTATCCTCTTGGACATTGTAGACACTCCCAGGGTTCTGTTGCCTATGCAAACAATCCCTCAACAAATGTTCCTCTCCACAACCCTAACATTTCAAGGTTTCTCTCTTCGTGTTATTAATCTTACTTGGAGTTGCTCTAAATGGTTTATTTAGACTCTGGGATGGAAAATTTTGTTGATACACACTTCTGACAAGAAGGCTCGTCCTAGAGCTCTTACCAGGGTTCTTAAATATCGAGGATTTAAACGCCTTCTTCTTGAATTCCAAATTGTTTTTCTTCTTCCAGTCTTCACGGGGTTCTATCTTACTCTTGAGTTTCTCATAACGATACCTTTCTTTTCAAATAGTATCTTCTAAGGTCTTTTGCTCATCAAACTTAATTATGTCTCAGTAGAACCGAGGTAATCCACTAATAAACCATTGTATCTTTACCTTTCCATCCTTTATGTAGGGCACATACCTCATCAACTCGATAAATTTGTTGATACACAAATCTATGGTGAGTAGTCCTAGCTTGAGTTCATAGAACTCCTTGTTCTTCCAATCGAAGTACTTTTCTGACAAGTACTTCTTCTTAAAGTATTTCTCGAATTTTTTCCATGACAATTCCTTCTCATCGACTCCTTTCACATTCCTAAGGTCTTCCCTCCAAATGGAAGCTTTCCCATTTAGGTTGAAAATGACTATCTAAGACTTTAAGTTTTCAGAGTAGTCATGGACTCTAAAGTACTTCTTCAAGCCGAGTAGCCAAAATTTTTCTTCTTCCCCCTTCTTAATCTCTCCATCGAAGGTGGGTGATTTGGATTTCTTGAATTCTTCAGGGTCACGACTCTTGGAATGTTTCCTTTTCTTTCCTCTTGTCTGAGAATGGGAACTAGTTTTACCACTAGAAGATTCCTTGGAGTTGTCAGTGTCCTCACTAGAGGAATCTTCCCTTGAATGTCTCTTGGCTCCATGTTGCCTTCTTTGAGGTGCACCTCTTGGTGTGGCCACTTTCAGGACCATGCTTCTGTATCTCAGGTGGACTTGGAATTTTCTTAGCATGATGCTTGTCTACATGACTAGCAGTTGGACCATGTTGCAATTGCCTTTGTATATTTGATATAATTTTCAATAGGATTGCATTAATTTCTGTCTGCTTTTCCTTCTCCTTGATCAACCTTTCATTGTCAGCCTTATAACTCTCTAATTATTCCATGAGACTTCTTACAGTTTCGACCAAATTTGGAGGGGTTTCCACCACCCTCCTTTCATCAGATTCTTCCTCTCTATTGTGGGAGATTTCCCCCAACTTCTGGTGTGTCATCATCCTTTATGTTGTAGTTCTCCTATTTTTCATTGATGACTTGTGTGCAGATAAAACATTTTATGTTAGTGGCTAATATACTAATTCATGAACAACACATATCATTGCAAGGTGAAGTCACTTCTTTATTTGGAAACATTAGCCACCTACAGTGCAGACTTCCAAAACATCTATCAATCAATAGAAGGGGTAAGGTAGGGTGTTACCCATAAGTTCTTTAATAATATTTTATGTGACTCGTGCATGAGCTCAAGCAGGCCACGTGATGTTTCCATGCTCTGATACTAATTTGTAACACACCCAACCCCTAAATAGTCTTTCTAGGGATGGGGCATCAATTTTTCACTTTCCCTGGTTATTTTTCGGTTCCTTACTTAAGAAAAACCCTTTTAAAAAGCTTCCCCAAAACTTACATCTCTCATTGTGCGCTTGAACCAGCTAGTGGGGTCCGCCTCGTGACGTCGGGCTAAAGGCCGAGAGTTAAGAGTCTGCATTAGCAAGGGTTTCGACACTTCGAAAGTTCCCAAACTTTGGGAATTCCAACGATATTGTCAAATTCTCAGATCACCAAACAACGGAGGGGATGAAGGAATCACATCCTCCGCCAAGATCTGTGGTTAAAAGAGGGCTTCATTGTTCGGCATCAAACATAACTTTTTCCTAATCCCTGAAGTCCCATAATCTCTCCATGTGTCCCTAGCCCTTCGACATTCGACGTTCAACGATCGGCTACCGTCGTTAGGTTTTTGGCGTTCGACGATTAACGATTCTCGTTGAACATTCCTTTTCATACTATGTTCGAATCTTCCAAACCTCCGAAACTGTCTAAACTTCCGGAGTCCCAGACATGTCACCAACCCTGTTGGTCAGGCAAGAACGATTCAATATAAGTTGACATGCGACAATGGTCAAGCGGTGACACCTGTCCTGCTCCAATAGGCACAAGAGATGGGTGAATTGACCATAACTAGGTGACATGTGGTATGTGTAGAACAGGTCCACATCACATGGGATGACATCAGCGAGACACATCATCATAGACTGATAGATTCTCAATCCTTTAATCTAATGGTTTGCAATATCCCACATAGATCATAGATATATGGCTCTCGTTAGTTCGTGGCTTCGGCTTCATAGCTTACCCAACTCTCTTGACGTAAATCCCCTGAAGAGCTAAGTCTCCAGACCATGAGATCTTGTGGCACGTGTGCCTAGTGTCTACGACTAAGATTTACTATGGTTGGCAGATCTTCAGGAAAAACTCACGCGTTCCTATATCACTGAATACCCGAACTCCCAGTTAATTGTTGATCTGTGGACACACGTCCATCCAGTTTCAATGGTCCATATTAAATCCGTGACTTCTACATTAAGGAGTTTTGGTGCTAGACCATTCCAAATCTCTCGAATTAAGACTTCGCCGAAGCACTTAACACCTCACTTCCTATGCCCGATCTAACAGCTGAGAGTGATGCATATTGGATCCCTAGATCGATGATCCTCATCGATTCATGACTTCGGCCTTCGACTACGTTTGAGGATTGTGGATTCACAAGTACCGAAGCCGAAATGGCTAGCTCCTTTCAGGCTAGTGCAGGGTTCCTAGGCCCTGGTCACATAGATACTTTGGAAATTATAGGGGCTAAGAATTAATCCTTTAGCATCAATTGGGTTAAGGACATGGGCATGAGGCCCTTGGTCAGATGGGTGAATAGTATAAGGGAAAAATGCCCTTCTCCCATAAAATTCGGGTTTAACATTCCTGCTAAGGTAAACTTCACAGGGTTTGCAGGACTTAGACATTTCAGTCGATCCTACCTTGAATCTCCTGCAGACTCACATCCCATGAATCTCTAATAGTTAAACTGAGATAAGTTCAAGATCATATAGATATAATAGTTTAAATAAATCAAAGAAAATTTCTAATAACTGTTCAAATACTAAGAGACTGAATCATAAACACAAACATTTCATCATCACATCCAATATAATACATAGAGTATGAAAATACTTATCAGAACTAGAAAATGTGAAGCAACTACTGAGCGGGGTGCATGTTTCCTCCCAACCATAGGCACAATCACTTCGAATGGATTTAACATTGGCCACCCCCAAGCTAGACCATGATGCTCTGAGAGAGATTCTTTCTCTTTGCTCCACAACATCCAGGGATGAAGGTTACTCTCCTTCTCCCACATGAACTGGGAGTCTGGTTTTCTCTACTCCAAGCAAGGAGGTATGCATGAGTACTTCCTCAGTCACTCGTCAGCCTCGTTTATCAGCTTGTATTGAAACCCTACCAATGGATTCTTATATCCAGATCGAGCTTACTGCTAAGTTTTTTTCTCTCAACTTCAGAGTCGAAGTATGTTCACTGCTCTTCTTGGGAGAGTGTTTTTCTCTACTCTGCTATCTCATAGATCTGCCTATGTTCCTGAATTACCTCATTTCTTACATTCCTCAACAAGGTTGTGTGGGTATGAATCCAAATTCGTGGTCAGACCTGGAAGCCTTACAAATGGGTACCCTGTTCCATCTCCTCATTATTTCTTGAGGACGGCCTTCCAGCTACCAGCCTGAATGATAATTCATTTTTGGGTCAGAGGACTGTTTAGAAATTACACCTAGTAGGTATTGGTTAGGTGAGGGTCATCTCAACCATACAAATATTTTGGAGACGTTGCATTGCTCATGCTTTTAATTTATCACTTAAATCCCTTGCACGTCATATCCTTGATTTTGTACAAAACCATACCAATGCCCTTACAATATGTAAAGAGTACACACATCTATCATTGTTGAAGATTGTAGATACGTTGTTTGCCTCCTCATTCATCATACTTAATAGGTTGAGGGAGGTCAAGCTCTCTCTTGGGTCCATGGTTATTTCAGAGTTTTGGTCTTTTTGGAGAAAGATGGATCAAGCTTCTTAAAAAAAGGTCAAGGATACAATGTTAGATTATACTTGGTGGGAGAGAGTAGATATTTCCATTAAGATCACGGACCTTATCATCTATTTGTGATGGTTTGAAAACACAGACAAGCCCATCCTAGTAGAGGTTTATAAGGGGTGGGATTCCATGATTGAGTGCATGAGCACCATTATTTTACAGAACAATTCCACTGAGTATCAAACATCACCAAAGATATTTTTCACCACCATACACGATATTCTTACCAACAGGTTGGATAAGAATTGCACACCTTTGCATTTCTTAGCCCACTCATTGAATCCAAAATACTACAACAATGATTGGCTCAGTGGTGTTACTTTGTGCAGATTCACTCCTCACATGGATTGTGAGATTTTGAATGGGAGGAAGGAAGCATTTAGACAAATATATCAGGATAGAGCATCCCTTGATGAGGTAGAGGAGGGATTCATAGAGTTTTCCACTGAAACTCATAGATTTTCTAGCTATGATGTGCTCAAAGATAGGGGGACTAAGAAGCCATATGCTTGGTGGGAAACTCATGGGGTAGCATGCCCTCTTCTAAACAATTATCCATGATGATGATCTTCTCTCAAGTTACTTCATCCTCTTACTGTAGGAGGAATTAGAGCATGTATGGGAATTTGTACAGTTTGAAGAAGAGAAATCTTGAGAAGTCCAGGGTAAAGACAATGGTGTATCTGCACTGCAACCTCCATCTTATTTACAGGAAGAGGGAGGAGTGGTTGAAGAGAAAGACAAAGATGTGGTAAGCGTTTCCTAATGATATGGGTTTGGACAATAGTGTTGAGTTGGAATTGGCCAAAATGGATCTTAATGAAGACAATCACTTTTGAGGATGATATTCCTCTTAAGGGGTCATCCTCCACAACAAAAAATCCATAGATTGGATTGGATGTAGAGGACCCAGAGGTTGGAGGAGAGGGTAGTGGTGGTGGCGTTGATTTTGATGATGATAACATTGAGGAATACTTATAGTCTTGTGCTATGGGATTATTTCATCTATTATTATAGTATCTACCTTATTTTGTATTATCCATAGACATTCCCGCCTATAGTAGCCTGTAGACTATAACAATGACTCAAGGGTCGGTGTTTATGTAACCCATTTTGATTTTGATGACTTAAGGAGAAAACTACAATTTATGGTTTGAATTTTTTGCGTGTTTCAATGTTTGTCATTATGATTTTATCATCATTGATGTAGTACTAGTTGTATTGTTGAATTTGTATCATCATCATGTAAATATTTTATTAATTATTTCAGTTTTTTATGTGTAATTCATAATTTATTAAATTTTTCAATATATATGATTTTGACACATGACACAGGGTCGTTGTGTCACGTGTTGAATACTCATATTTCCATGTCCTTTTTGTCCCGTGTCCCAATGTTAGGTGACTTAGGTGCACTAAGATCGAGGTATGAACTCATTGTGGAAAGCTATGAGAAAAACCCACTAATGAGCTAGAACAAGTACTTGTTATATCATATTGTGAACTAAAAGTAATGTGTAACAACATATGTGAGAAATATGACCAAACTATGGTTTTGTCCAAGATATTGGAGTTGGATATAGAAAGAGGAGAATGGGATGATTAAGAAGAAGATAGATATCTTGACGAA
>JASDQU010010475.1:1466-15552 GCA_032191745.1 Picea mariana | reverse complement strand
TATCATCCAAGCTCATCACATCCAATCAACTTAGTGTATGGATATGGTAAGCCAACGTCACCATAAGATATGTTAGTCCTTCTTTCATGCAAAGTGTTGTGCTTAATATATGGGGTATGTGGATGAGGATCATTGGTTGAAGTTGGATAATGGATCACTAGCTCAAGAAGTTATGTTTCACCTTGGTGGCTAGCATTTGTGCCCTAGTCCCATGTTGTCATCTACCAGGGAAAAGGGATACTACTGGGGAGCCCTCACAAGGGTAACATTTTGTTCCCCAACATACTTAACATGTTCCATCCTGGGGCCTATTGAAGTGTACTAAACTTTGGTAATGGGTCATCATCCACTCTCTCATGAGAAGAGGGGATTAAGGCCTAAAGATTGATTCCAACTACTTATAAAAGAATAAGAGAATGATGCTAAGGAATTAAAGGAATGACGTTATAGCTTGAAAACGTATAAAAGGGGGCTTGCAAATATGATAAGAGGACACATAAAAAGGAATATAAAGGAGTTTGGAAAAACACAACTCTTAGAAAGTGGTAACTCAAGAACAAGTGCACCCTCCATAAACGCGCTCATATAAATGTACTAAATGACACCATAAACCATGAATCAAGCCCATCATGTACCACTATCACACTTACTCTTGAAGGGTTCTTTTCTTTCACTTCTTCCCTCGAGACATATCCCTTTACCTAGGTCTTTTGTTTAACTATTTTGGTTGGCACACCTAATAAGGTCAGATGAATATCCTCCCATGTTCAAGCTTTCCAACATACATAAAGTCCTAAGATAGTGTGAAACTTGAAGGGGATACCGATGTGAATTATTCATGTGGCCTATATCTTAAGTAACAACTTACTTTGCATGATTCAAGGACTGGTATTTCTTATGAACATTATCTTACTTGATTTCATATGTTGTTTTGATCTAGATTCCATTGACATGGTTCTTTGAAGGACACCCCAATATTTCTCCTAGGACGTTGTGCCTTTATTACATGATATGGCATGTTTGATGCAGAGCAATGAGTCACACAATGAATTGACACATTTATACAATGGCTCTCACATATTTAGGACATTTGATGATGGATAGATGGGCCTAATTTTTGACATATTTAGTCATGGTGGCACACAGATGGGCTATTATCCCTCCCACTGGGCATTGTACCCTAGGGATTATTATTCATTGTATTGAGAACTTTACACCGATGGACATTTGGTTTAATTGTAGAGATCAGATACACTCCTCTCCACCTTGGACATTGTCTCACATTTGTGGGAGTGCATCTTTGGAAGAGTTTGCTCTGCCTCTTTTTTGTGTCTTGAATCTCATGCTCTACTTTTGGAAAAGGATATTTGTGGATGTTCTTGCTTTCTTAGATGATGCATTGCTGCAAATAGGGTTTTTTGTATCCCAACGACTTGGATAAGTAAGTAATTGTTGTAATTTTTATGTCATTAGTAATGTTTAAAGGTGTTAATTATTATCTTGTGCATGTTACATTGTCTTGGTGAAACCCCTCGGAGAAGACATAAGTATTTCTCTCCTACACACTCCTTGTTTGTCCAAGTTTGTAAGAACATTGTTTACTAGGGTTAATAATCTAAGGCCCAAGAGGATTTTCAACTTAGGGTTTTAAACTTAGTCTTTGATCCTTGACCTAGGTTATATAGAATAGGGCAAACGACCTCAGCAGCCCAAGAGGCTTTGTACCCTAGGGGTCATTTTCTTGAAGGTTTAGTCCTAAGGCCCAAGAGGCTTTGCACCTTAGGTTTTAAAACTCATTCTTCTTTATCATCTAGATTAATCTTCAAGGTTTTTAATGCTTGACTCCATAATCCCTAAAAGACAACAACACTAGTTGAATACACACTTGGAAAAGTGGCTTAAGATACACAAAATTTACATTTAGCAATTGGATAATATTGTACATGTTGAAGGCTTGTTTTTCATACTAAAATTGCAACATTTGTCAAAGAAGTCATTATCGAGCTATATAATTTGGTGAATGTCTATATTGTGCTCCAAATTGTTTATTGTATTGTACAAGTGAACAAACACCTTGTTATCTTTCCTGCCTCTCCTAGACCTAGACCTAACATTCAGGTGACCAAGATAAGGGTTGTAGGCTCAACTAATCTTTCTATCTGATCTATTGAGGTCACCAAGGAAGCCTCCCTTGTGGAGGATGTCCTTCCATCACTAAATTGAGGGAAGCATCTACTGATGTGGTAGTGGTAGAAGCTTCCAATTGTTACACAAGATTGGGATCTTGTGAAGGGATTTGAACAAGTACGAATCCTATGATAACAAGAAAGACCAAGAAACATTATAGGAGGTACATAGAGATGATCAACCAAAATCCTAGAGCTTCAAAGACAATGTTGCTCTAGGGATGAATCATTATGGGGAGATATATAAGAGGATTGGGAAAAAATAATAATCAATATGCCATCATTCTTCCTCGACTTTGTAGATGAGACAACCATTCAACGATCAATAGAGGAGATTGATAAAGATGAGTTACATGTGGTACTTAATAGTTTTTAAAAAGACAAAAGTCCAAATGGGATGGTTGGTCAATAAAGTTCTTTCTAGGCTTATATGAGTTGATAAAAGATAATTTTTTATAGTTATTGATCAATACAAGAGTAGTAGAAGAATGCTAGGTATATTCAATTATACTTTCATTGAATTGAATCTTAAAAAGGACAAACCCAACATTTTGGATTATTTCAAGTCAATTTCCCTATGCAATTGTATTTACAAGATAACTGCTAAGATAATAGTCTTGAGAGTAAGGAAAGTGCTCTGAGACAATTTCAAAAGTGCATCTTGGGCTCCTCTATAGTAGATGAATACGATGTGTAGTAGTAGTGGCATAAGAAAGGATGCATACTATTAAAACCAAGAGGCTCCAAGCTATGGTTCTAAAGTTGGATCTTTCCAAAGCATATAATCAAACAAACTAGTTGTATATGAGGTTGATGCTAACACACATTAGTTTTTGTGTGCATTTAGTGAACTAGATAATTATTTGCTTAACATTAGTATCCTTTGCAATCTTAATCAATCGATCAACAACCACTTTCATTAGCCATCAAAAGGGCTCAAACAAGGCTACCCTTTATCACCTGTTTTATTTTTGATGGTAATTAAAGGGCTCAACGATGCTTTACTAGAGGCAAGAAGAATGGGATCTACAAAATGTACGAGGTTAGGGAGATCTCTTACATTGAATCACTTACTTATTGTGGATGATGTTCTTTTACTCTGTAATCGTTCAAGGAGAGATGATTCTAAATCAAGAGAGATATTAAAGCTATATTGTACATGTATATATATGATGATAAATATGCAAAAGACTTCAATTTATTTCAATGTTGCGACAGAGGAACAAATCAAGTTAATCCCGCATCTTGTAATTTCAAGTAGGTTTCAAATACTTTGGGGTTTTATATCAATAAAAATGATTATAGAGTCGATGGTTGAAAATGGCTCATACGCAAAGTTGAAAAGAGAATTAACAGATGGTTATCTGGAGGAAGACATCTTATTTTGGTTAAATTAGTGTTAGAAGCAATCTTGATCTATTGACACTCATTGGTTTTTATTCTAAAGGAGATTCTAGAAAAATCAAGAAAATCAATTTTAGATTTTTGTGGTTTGGTAAAAACAGAAAGAGATGGAATATATCGAGTGAAATGGCAACCCATAGATAAGACCAAGATCTGGGAGGTTGGGGCCTCAAGAATATTCATCGTTTTCGGAAGGCACCAGCTACCAAGACCTCCATAGACACGTAACAAGAGATGGGATAGGTCATTACCCATAAATACATTTGCACTAATACTATAGCAAGATGGATCAAAAGACCCTAAAAAAGCATTCAAAATGTATAGATAATGTATAAGGCCATAGGTTTAACCTTTCCACTAGTGGGGAATTGGGGAGTGAGGAAATTTGGAAACAAAGAAAAAGTTAAGGTGGGGATAGATCCATGCGTGAAAAGTGGAGGTCTATATAAATTTCTTGACAGTTTGATAAAAACTCCTCAAAGAACATGCATTCCTGACCTAGCTCAAGAAAATCTTCAAATTTGTCCACTATTTGGCACCAAGAGTGGAAAAAAGAAAATCAAATAGATTTAGGTCGTCATGAAGGGAAGGCGTGGGAGGCATATACAACAAAATTTAAAGTAAGTCATATTGGAATTGAGGAGGTGGAAGATGAATTATTTTGGTCCAAGAATTCTATTCTAGGGATCTACACTCCAAAAATAGGATACAAATCCATGTATGAAAGTGATAGAACTAAATATTTTAATAGTGATTGAAACCACAACGGAAAATCAGGTCTGCGCCGAAGGTAAGAATATTTATGTGGTTAGCCATAAAGAATAAGACCCTCACCTGGGAGGCTCTATAGAGGAGGAACAAATATGGTCCTAGTAGGTGTGTCTTATGCAAGGAGTAGGAGGAAACCATATGTCACTTGCTAATTTCATGTGAATATACTAAACAAATTTGGGAGGAAATGGACATATTGACAAGGGTAAGAGTAGGATGGAAAGATTCAAGTCTATGGAAAAGTGATTTAATCATTGGAAAACTAAGCAAGATCTTAAAGAATTTAAATCCCTACTTTGAATTATTGACTACAATAATTGAATTTTGGCTTGTAAGGAATGTTATAATACTTGAAAATAGATGCATTCCTACCTTTCAATGTGAATCCCAATGTAGGTCAAATATTTCTATCTACAAGTGCCCTCCAAAAATCATGCCTCAAAGAAAACTTAATCATAAGCCAACTAAAAACTCGAGGGATTGGGGCTACTTTGATGGTGCTAGTGAAGGTGACCCTCTCATTTGTGGGCCAAAGGAAACCCTTTTCACATCTAATAATCATTGCTTTAAGTACAAAGCAAGTCTAGTGGAAGATTCTAACAACTACACAGAACTTATAGATTTAAAATTGTTGTTATCTTAGATTCTGAAAAAGGGGTTCACAAGTTGCAAAGATTTGGTGATTCTCCAATTGTTATAAATTGGATGTGTGGTAAATTTAGGACAAGAAACTTGTTCCTAAATTTAATTTTTTAGGAGAGCCACACAATGAAAAATGTTTTTAACTATGCTTCATTCTTTCATGTTTATAGAGAAATTAGTATGGAGGTTAATTCCTTCTCCAAAGATGGGCTTTGGACAATGTTGGAATCAAAGGATGACATGGTCCAAGAGTTTTGGAAATCAATGTTTTAAAGTTTTTTTTTTTTGTTGGGTATATTAATAGTTGATTATCTACATTTTTCACCAATGTAACGTTGTTATAACATAGCATTGAAGGGTTAGATATCATGCCAATTCATGTTACTTTTTTGTTTTCCAACTATCGACAATTATATGAAAACAAGAGAAGGGGTTGTAGCGTAGATATGTTTGGCTATATGTCTTTTAAAATCTTGGAAGTATATGAACAACCTATTTTTTTGATAAGTGGCTAATTCAAACATCGCTTATGGCCTTACTTATGAGGAACTTCTAAACTTTGGGAACAAATCCACAACATGGCTCATAATACAATTGTGCATACACATAATATAAATTTCACTCCTTGAATACAATTTACAAATATTTTTCATGGGAAAAACATGTAGCAAAAAATGAGTTAAATTAAACCAAACTTATCTCCTCCTTAGCCTTCACCTATGCCCCCTGGATGTACAAAATCCACATAAGTTGGGTTGCTTCGAATTGCCATAATGTCCCCACCCACTAAACCCAACAAAAACAAAACCAAAAAATCTTATGAAAAATATTTAAAAGACACCTAAAATCTCATAAAAAATATTAAATATAGACTATGATATATTATAATTTTTTTTGAAACAGAGACCAAAAACCTTAAGCAATATATCTTATGCAATGACCAAAAATCATAAACCATTAATAGGTAAGGAGAGAAGAGAACAATTGTATCTTAAAATATGAAGATTACATGGGTTTAGCACCCAAAAAAGACTCACCCTGTGATCCTCACACAAAAACCATGTGCCCCTTTAACACACAAATATTCAACAACACTCGACCTACCTTTACCTACATTGCCTCTATTTCTTTTTAAAACACACATTATATAATTTAGTAGCAGAAAATAAATTAAATCAACCATACATACCTTCTCTGTAGCCTTCCCCTATGCCCACTACACCTATGGAATCAACATCAACTAGACTATTTGGGCATGGCTTAGTGTACAGCTTATGCCAAGAACAAAACTTTTAAAACCCAAATAGATAGGGATGAGAACAATTTTAATTGAAATGAATATGATTACATGGGTTTACACCAAAAAGGACTCACCCTTTTCCCTTGTGACATAAATATATTCAATAGTGCTCGACTTACCTCCACCATCCTTGCCCTATATTTCCTTTGAATTTTAAAAACACACATTGTATAGCAGAAAAAGAGTTAAATTAAACCATACATACCTTTTTCTTAGCCTTCAAGGCACACCTACCTTATAGATTTATTAAATATTTTGCATGCAATGTTCGTCCATTATTTTCTTTACTTAACTTAGATACTAAGTTTGTATGGAAAGAGACATGTTAGTATGCGCTTGATGAATTGAAAATCAAAGTATCTGAAGCTCTTGTTCTAAGAGAGCCTGATTGGTCCCTCTCATTCCACATTTCCACAGACGCATCGGACACTGCTGTCAGAGTCATTCTCAAAAAAAATGAAGGAAACGACACGCATGCAATTTACTATGTCAGTAAGAAACTCTTGCCTACATAATTAAACTATATGGTAACAAAGAAAGTTTTTTTGTTGTTATTCATGCAATAAACACGTTTAAGAACTACATTATAGAATATTCTATTTGATTGATACAATATATCATAGTGGGGCCACCAAACTATGTACCATAGATGGAGACAAAATTCCACTAATGGATAATTGACATAGACTTCGCTTATATCATCAACCTTTGTCAGAGGAAGAACTTTTAAGGAAGATTGCAAATGGATGGCCCAACAGTGATCTGGAACTCATTTAGGAAGAACGAATCCCAATTGGATACTTTTTGTTTCTTCTAAAAAAAAAAGGTGTGAATACCAACCCAACTGACACATAAAAAAAAGTCCAAAATAAACAAGAAGGGCACTTCACAGTTTCGTGATGGTTATGTCAGGATCCTTCTCAACAAATTGTAATAAAGCTTTGATTTTTTTTTAATATTTTTTTTTTCGGGATATGTAGGGGAGAATAATTTTTCTGCAATTCTCGTTGTTGCAACTCCCTTTTTCGCAACTACTTCTGTTGCTGCAATTATTGTTGTTGTAACTCCCTTTTTTGCAACTCACTTTTCTGCAACTACTCCTATTGTTGCGATTCTTGTTGTTGCAATTCCCATTGTTGCAACTCGCTTTGCTGCAACTACCCCTATTGCTACAATTCCCTCTGTTGCAACTCCCTTTGCCCCAACTATTCCCGTTGTCGCAACTACCCATGTTGTTGCAATTCCCTTTACTGCAAGTCCCTTTGTTACAATTATTCCCATTGCTCAACCTCCCATCTCATTTATGTTGCTTAAAATTCACTTGCAACTCTACTTCATTTCCTAAACCCCTCCCCTTTCATTTCCATTGTTGCAACTCTGCTTGCATCTTCACTTTGTTTTCTCATTTATCATCCACACATTTCATCTGCTTCAACGATGTTGCAATTCCCATCTACACGATTGAGGCTGAACCACTAGTTTTTGCAACTCTAAGTGTTGCAGCTCTATCGTCACAACCCCTGTTGTTGTGACTCTTCTTGCAGCTTAAACTTTGTTAGCGTCACCATTAGTGCACTTATGGTTGACAAAACTAGCAATGTTGATGCTGCAATTCAGGTTAAGACCATTGATGTGACTCCTCCTTTCGACGGTGAAACTCCATCAACATTGTGCTCATAACACCACAGGAGGTAAGAATACGATAGGTACGAGTTCCAATAAAAATGTTTAATGAGTAGTTTTGAATGACATAATTTCTATTATCATTCCACTAACCGCAACCTTACACCATCATTACCAAATCCGACGACCTTGCACCCTCATTACCATATCCACCAATGTTATTGACGCAATTCAAAATTCCCCACCCGATTAACACCTATCTCCCATGAAAAAAAAAGAAATCAAAGTTAGCAAGAAGAAGGAACCATGGGAGGATCATTGATATGTAGGGAACCTACATAAGCATTGATTCTCAAGACCTACAATAACATTAGAGAAACTATGCAACAAGCTGGTTGGATGGAATACATGCTATGCCTACATGGATACGATGATCAAATAGCTCTGGAATTGACCTTGAATTACAATTTCAAGCACGCCATGGTAGGAGGTATTCAGGTTAAAGTCAACAAAGAGGCAATGAAAGAAGTCATCGGGCTACCAAGATCAGGTGAAATATGGTACATTAGAAGGTCTTTGCAGCATGAAATTCTGAGGAAATTTCTTGAACCTAGAGAGGCTTTAGTTAAGAGAGGTACAAGATTCGAAGTTAGGTCTCTGCCACACCCCTAGTAAGACGTGGCTATCTTATTGTAAAAATATTTCACCTGCAAAGGTTGCTACGAAACTGTCTATGTCAAACATATTCAATTTCTCGATCATTTCTAACACAATTGACCAATTAACATGCCATACTTCTTGTCCAAAATTCTCAACTCCTCTGTCAAATAACGAGGCCACAAACACAGTGAGCCTAGCTACTGCAAGTCCTTCATCAAAGACATCCCAAATAAAAACCAGGAAAAGGGACCAACCTGCTGCAACTCTGGTGAAGGAAGACCATGACAACGATATTGACGTAACTTCCACCAAACCCCTTCAAATAGAGTCAGAGGGTTTACAAAAAGGAAAAACTTTGTTCGAAAGAAATGAAGAACCAACAATGCGGTTGCAACTCAGCATAAGAAGAGAAAAACTACTTATCCTGAAAAAACAAGCCCAAAAAGAGGACTAGGAAACAAAATAAGCAATAGAGATAGAATCCTCTACTGGCACACAAGAGCTAGCGGAGGGCATCAATCTGGAAGTTGACGATGCCTTGGATGAAAAACAAGAACTAGAAAAAGACACTTTGGAAGAAGGGATTATTTCCCTCCTTGCTGCATATACGGATGAAGAAGAATTAGAAGCAAGATATCCTACTGTCCCACAAGAACCAGTGGGAAGTCCTTCTAGGGAACATGCTGCACACGAGCCAGAGGATACAACTAAAAAGGTGGAACTTGAGACAAAGGATATTGTTGTTCATTAAGAACCTGCAGAGAGAACCCTTTAGGAATAGTCAACCAAGCTTCTAGAAGCACAGACAAAAGACTTAGCGCACTCCGTTGATCCACAGGCTCCTCTATAGGAACTATTGCCTCTTTTTGAAATAGTTGCTAATATAGAGGAGAAGGAAGAATTAGAACTAGAGACCCCTAATGTTACACAAGAACCAATAGGAGACCCTCTTGGGGAACAACCTGCCCACTGTTATAGCCCTAAAATGCCCTACTCATGCATACATGGCCTTGGCCCTCTTACTTGCATATTTTGCCAAAGCACTGCTAAGAAGCTCTTCTTAAAAAACCATTTTTTAGAAGATGTACATGCCCTGCACCATTACAACCCATGTACATATGCTTTATGTAGCACTACAACTAGCGTACATATGCTCACTGCACCATTACAACTTGCGTATGCTTGCAAAAGTTGCAAAAAATAAAAAGTTGCAAGGAATTCGTTGAAATTCACGGGCTATTGGAAGTTTCCCAACTAATCCACTTGTTATAGCCCATCACCCAATCTAATAACCATCCTTTTGTCATATAAAGGAGGTCTTGGGGTCTCATTTCACATCCAAGCATAAGAATAGTGAAACAATTCTCAATTTCACTTCCCCTCCTTGCCCAAGATATCACTGCCTTTTATGAGATATTGCCTCAACATTCCCTCATCAACCCCTTCTTCCTCCTTTCAACCCATTCCATTCCATTGAGGTGATCATAAGGTTGAGAGAAGAAGTTCATTCAAGGTGCACTTGGAGCATGGTAAAGAGGATCCCGGACCAGGTTCGCAAAACGATGGCTGACACAGATTGTAAGGTATAATCTTTGTATGATGAATAAAAGAATCACATTTTCCTGTTCCAAATGATGGTGTTTTGAGTATTTTCATTGATTTATACTTAGCATTTAATATCTAACCCTAATTCATGAATAAAATAGCATGCTTGTAGTCCTTGTTTTCATATCTCTAGATGCAGGTCATCCTTGGGAGGATACGTGCAGTTAGTGGAACTACCAAGATTGAGAAGATCATCACCAGACGTGGGATCAAAGGTATAGTTACCTGATCTCTTCTCTTATTTGCTTTCTTTACATTGGTTTTGGTATTTTTTGGGTAGTATAGAGAATTGATTAACTTTTAGACAGTTATTCACTCTGTCTACATCTTGAACCCTGGTGTAGTTAAATGGGGGTTTTTCCCGCTAGTAGAAATGATGACCATACTGGGGATCAAACCTAGAATCTCTGGTTTCGCAGACCATATTGGGGAATGCCTCTAGGGGTTTTTAGGGGATTTTGGGTTGTTTGATTGGTTTGTTTTCCTTTCAATTTTTCTGAGTCTGTCAAGGGATTATGGTCACCTCTAGGGTGCATACCAGTTGTACCTTCCCTGTAATACTGCCTAATCTTTTCATTTTTTGAAGAGATACATAGGTGTACACACCATGTCTTTGGTCAGTACATGTACATACACGCCCTACTCAGTAAACAACCCACGTACATACGCAGGCTACTGATGCAACAACCCACGTCTCTGTTTCATGAAAGTTTTTGAAAAAGAGGGAGTTTGCCTCTTTCCTGATTGAAGTTCACACTTCTTAGGGATTTCTTGGATAAGTCCAGAGTCTCTGTTTAAGGCCATATCCTGGATATAGGTTTCAGTTTACTTGTTTACTTAGTCTTCTTGTGTTTACCCTAAATAGGTTTTAAAAAAGCTGTTGAGTTGTAGATTTGCCATCTTGGTTTCTTGATTGAATCCATGCGATCCACACTGGGATGAAGGTCTTTTCCAGTCTTGTTTTAGTGTTTTTTTCCTTTGTACTTGCTTTGAAAAAATAAAAAGATTTATTTCAATTTTTCTCTTTAAAGCGATTTAAAAAAAAAAAAGATTTTAATTTCAGGTTGGTAAAGTAGTTAGAGTTGGTTATTTGCAAATAGGAAAAATAATATTTCTTTCAAGTTTTTCTTGATTTCTTGAAACATAAGTAGCTTGTAGTCAAGAGAAAACAATTTTTAGGTTTTCTTTACAAGATCTTGAAATGTTAGTTAAGAAAAGTTGAGTTTACAAAGAGTTAGTTACAAAGCTTTTCTTTTAATTTCAAAGTAATTTTGCTTTCAAGTGCTTTAATTTTCTCCTCCTTTTCGTCTCTTTACAACACCATTAGTTTCACTACCCTACCTTGTGAGTAAATCAAGCCTTTAAAAAAAACACTTAATCTAAAATACACTAGAATTTTTTGTTTGCAAGGTCCACAAACTAGTTTAGGGTTTTATGGCCTTGAATTAGGTTTGGAGAGGAAACTATTCAAGGGCATTAAATGAAACATTGGAGTCTGAGTTAGGGAGTGCTTAATTCTAGTGTCATAAAATTTATCCGGGACCCCCCTCTAACACAGGGGATAAACACGAGATCGCGTGAGGAAAGGCAACAAAGATAACCCCTCCAAAGTCGGACTAAACATATTGGGGAACGTATATTGAGGGTATGTCTTGGGAATAATACCAACTTCATTTACCTATGGATCTTCGTGGACCTCGAATCCGTTCAAGATGCTTTTTTGTCTTCCAGACCATTTGCTTTCGATACCCTTTATAGGCTTCAAACTTGTTATCCTGCTCATTACGATCCACCCGACTGTCGACTATACCTGCCTGCGAGCTGGCAACTTAGTTGCCCATATTCTAGGGACTTACACGGGTGACTGCGGGTGTATACCATGGTACCTAGGGTAGGCGTTGGATCACACTTCATAGATTATACCTGGAGGGTGCTTCCGTGTTCGATTTGTACTTGCACTGGTTAGTTTCTCTAGTGTCAATTGGTGCAACTATCTTTCCTACTAGATAGTCAACTGCTTGATTTGTCTTTAGGAANTGTGTGCTTGGTGTTTAAACTCTAGTTAAGCCTTACTGTTTCAGTTGATCATTTCACAGGGTGGAAGATAAACAACTCCGTCGGTCGTGAAGGCTTAAGGGCCTGTCACCAGTTACATTGGATCCACCTCCGCCACTGTTACGACGAAGAATTGACCAACAAGGGTCGTTCGAAGTGAGGAGACTATTCAAATCCCAAGGAACCTACCATTTCAGACCTTGAGGAAGAATCTCTCAGGACAACTAACCCTCCGATTACTGACTTGTTGGCGTCGATCTTGATTCAAGTTGTCCCTCTTGAGGTGACACCTTTTGAGTTCCAGCTAGTCTTATAAGCGACAATGGAAGCGAATGGTGCTACTTCCTCTGGGAGTCCTCATACTCCCATTACAGCTACTACCGTAGGGGGCATCCTACTTCCTCTCCCACCTTCACCAGTCCAGACCATAGTGGTATTGACTCCCTTAACTTCGGGCAGTGGTCCAATACCATTATCAGCGTCGAACACTGCTCCATTTACTCAGAGTGCAATGGGCCCTCCCTTCTCATATGGGATGCCCGACTTTGATTCAAACTCAGTTCTTACCTACTCTACCTTATAGACCATGGGTCTAGGGGCAGGGAGCTCGAATTCTCCTGTGAAAGGGTCAACCAGGGGCACTTCTGTCCCTTTTAATGCTATCCCTTATGATGGGGTTCATATACCTCCTTTTCCCCCCTCGCTCGGTGGTGCTTTCCAACAACCAATCAAGTCGAATGCTAATTATAGATTGTTTGGTACAGGTAGTTTAGGACCTTTGTCTTATACAATTCCGGTGGGATCTATGTTGTTCTCTTTGTTTGACAAGTTTGGGAACAATAGTTTTTCTTCGACTGCTGTCTCAATTGGGGGAAACCCCAATTTTGGACAACAAAACCCGGTGCAGGGTACCGTTCCTTCACAGGGAGTGACGACTAAAGTTTTCTCCACACAGTTTCTTTGGAATCATTGGAAGGGATGATTTCCCTTGCAAGGGATGTTGTTCGGGGGAAACCCCTTCCATACTCAATGGAACCCTGAACAGGAAGCAATCCACTAGGGGAATCCCCTTCCAGAATCCTTGGAACACAATGTAGGGAGCAATCCCCACACAAACTATGTCGTGCAATTATGGGAGTCAGTTGATGATACCCCAACAGACACAGTTACCCTATGTTGGTCAAGGCCACATTTTTTACCAAAAGCCTGGCCAACAATCCAACTTTTCCTGGCAACCTGGTGCCAGTCAAACTCCAGGACCCTCTTTTCCTTTAAATAGTACACAACCTAAACTACCATTTCTGGAAATGCTACATCTACTAGAATTGTCGATATTACTGAACGACCCAATTTTTCACGATCCACATTGGCCCCCCATGCTGACTAATTTTCCCTCAAATATTCCAAAATTTGAAGGCAAGCCTAGCGAATATCCAGGTGATCATGTGACAACTTTTCATTTATGGTGCTCGTCAAACTCACTCAGGGATGACTCCGTCCAGTTGCGCCTTTCTCAACACACTCTTATAGGGGGTGCTGTGAAATGGTATATTGAGCTCGACTGCTCGAGGTACTCTTACTTCAACGACTTGGTGATGGTCTTCTTGAACCATTTCCAGTTACCTGTGAGATACAATGTCGACATCGAATTGCTGGCCAACTTTGATGTTAAGCCCTAATATTGGCTCATTACCCCTTAATTGGGGCATATTACATTAGTAATGTTATTTTATTTATGTCAGCTTTATTCCATTAGTTGTAATTATACCTCCTAGTCTCCTATATATACCAAGGAGACATTTTCATTTGGAATCATCTTGTACTTGAACATTTATGTGGG
>JASDQU010010474.1:70669-84020 GCA_032191745.1 Picea mariana | reverse complement strand
AAAGCACACATATTCATTGTGCAACCAATCAACCATTATATTAGTAGAAGGGCCACTACCTCTGTGGACACCCCCATTGGCATAAGGATCATGGTATGTTGGGGCTTATACATTGTCAAGCACCAAACCTCACAACCAATGTGGGATAGCAAACAAGAGGAGAGGATATTTTAAAGTCATAAAAAACTATTCCAAGATGCCAAACATGGCATATCCAACCGTTTATTATCATGCATGATATTCTTTGTTTATTATTCACACACGCGCACCTACACAACACGTCCCATAAAGGAAGGGGGGAGGTCGAGCAAGCATGCATATTCATCCACGACCAATTAACCATATGTTAGAATAGGAGGGCCACTACTTCTCTGGACACCCCCATTGGCATAAAGATCTTGGTATGTTGTAACTTGTGAATCGTGATTTATATCAGTGTTGACAAGATCGCCAAAAAATCGACAATGTTCCAAAGAATCGCGATATTTTTGGGCTAACAAAATTTTGGCCCGAAAAAATCGCAATTTTTATAACTGGAAAAAATCACGATTTTTTCTAAAAAAATCACAACTTTTGCCAAAAAATCGCGCCACGGTAGGAAACATCCCCAGGGGATGGAAACCTTAGGGATAAAGCCGATTTTTTGAGTTTTTTTTGTCATTTGTGTTTTTTGAGTTTCTTTTTGTCATTTGTGTTTTTTGTTGTTGGAGAAGRAAGGAGAAGGGCTTGACTCGGTCRAGTACATACTAGACCCCACCARCATGCAAGAWTAATTTTTTCTTTAAAAGGGTTTGACCAAAAACACTGGCAATTAATGGTAATGTTAAAWTCTTAAAGAAAAAAGGAYWAAAAAAAACGATAAAGGAAAAGTTGGCAATTCCTTTATCGTTTATTTTTATCCTTTTACTTAAATGTTTAACATTACCATTAATTGTTTCARGATGTTTGAGARTGGTTCCAACCTCATTAGACTTCATATGGAGAAAGTAGAATTTCATATCCCATTCAAAATCCAACARACTTAACAATTTTCAGGATTTCAGGATTGGTAGGATTGCAACATTTTCATTGGATTCTATCACGTATGAGGGTATGGGATTGGCATTTAATCAAGAGCACCAAACCCTTTATGTACCTCAATGTTGGTGGTATCGATTGTTGAACTCCTYTGACATGGCCTTAGGAAAAATGTACCTTTCACTCAAACCAAAATCAATGATTAGGCATGTTAAGCTTTTTCTACGATATTAKAAGGCTTCGATTAGGTAGTTTCATCAAAATTGGGAGTTGTTCACTCATGTCTCTAGAGGATCGAGGTAGAGGCAAAGGCTAGACAAGAGGCAAAGGGTGATACTAATGATGAGGATCCGAATATAAGCGATGGTGGAACATTGTTTTTCATTTATGTTTGTCATTTAAATGTTCTTGCTCATTTATTCATAATGCTTTCTTTCAAAGTTTCAATAATGTTTTGGAATCATGGTTTGGAATCTTTAAAATATAATTTTTTCATTAACATTTAAATGTTTATGTATCTTTTAGTAAACCGAGTTAGTGAAATCAGATTGGTCCGATTCCGAGTCCAAGTTGACCATCGACCGATTCCGAGGCCGAGTCCCAGTTTTAAAACATTGCATTGTACATCTACCTCAAGATGATGAGAAACATTAATATATGTGATGTCGTTTTGTATTGGTTCTTCACTTTTTGAGTCCTTGATTGGACAGCTATCAGGGTTCAGGATTCAGTATCGACTTTGATGTATCATTTTTTATTTGGCATCCACTACATCATATATATATATATATATATATATTAGTGTTTTCTCCATATTATGTGTCAATGTGTTTATTTGATGTTGTTGTTGCATTATGTGTTTAAAATTTTGAAAAGAAATGAATATATTTTGTATTTTTTAATGTTTATCGCAGTTTGCCAATTTTTGTCGATTTTTCCAAAACGATGTTTTTCATACCTTCGCTGATTTTTTGCCGACGCCGATGTTATCAACACTGATTTATATGTTGTCACGAAATAGAGCTCACAACTGATGTGGGATAGCACACGAGAGGAAAGGAGAAGAGAGGTCAATCAACTATTTATTATCATGTTTATTATTCACACACATGCACCCACTCAACACATCCCATAGAGAATCTCATCCACTCAACACATCCCACAAAGGAGGGGGAGGTCAAGTAAAGCACACAGTGACACAATATTCTTCTTGCAACCATTCAACCATTATGTTGGTAAGGGATCCACTACCTCTGTGGACACCCCTAGTGGCATAAGAATTATGGTATGTTGGAACGTATCTATTGTCGCGGGCCAAGCCTTGCAAACCAATGGAGAATGACCTAATTGACCGAAGAGAACAAACAAACTATAGAATTGCCACTCTATGGATTAGAAGATGTGCATCATCCTAAGTACCATTGCTCTCTTCGTCACCCTCTATTAAGAACTTAGTATGAATTCATTTCTTAAATTTCACCATCAACGAGGCGAGACTAGATTAGGAAGCTATATCTTGGATTGCATTGTTTCACTGGGAATTTCGTGGGAGTTTTCCCTCGACTTTTCCTTTAACAATTCTTACATCTTATCCATTGGGGTTATGGCAAGCAAAATAATGCAATTCCAATCTATTACATGTCCACTGTATGAGTGCGTGTGATTTCTTCTATAAATTCCTTTGCCAATGTAATGTGTTTACATTGCCCTTTCTTCATCTTGGATGAACGAGGACGACGATACAATCGTTCTGTTTTTCAAAAAAATAATGATATATATAAGAAAATAATATTACTTGTTCTGTTTTAAAAAAATTATAATATATATAAGAAAGCAATATTACTTGAGCAGTAAAAAGAAAAAGAAAAGAAAATTAAAGAAAAACCATTTCCTACAAAACAAACTGTAATTCCCTAAACCACTGCGCTGCCTCGGTGGACAACGACTTCCCAGTTCTGTCTACAACTAACGCAATTATTCAGTACGAAGCTGCAAATAAACAAATGTAACCAGATGAACTCTAGAGTATGTACACATCCTAACATTAAATAGATTATTAAGTAAGCAAAACAATAAAGAAAATATATTATAGGGTCTTTTGTAACCCTAGATAACAGTGCACTACAGTTTCCGAAATAAGTTTAATAGTTTAAAGACTGAAGGACATGAGATATGACATGACATAACGTCGGAAATAAATTTAGAATATACTACCTCGCCTTTGGAGAACAATAGAAAGATAAAACTGATGGAATACAATGCAGATCGATTAATCGTGTCTGAAAAAAGCGAGGAGCAGCCGCTAACATGTCGACAGGATTCGATCCTCTCCCAACGACGACCGCGATGATTTAAGAAATACAAATATAAATATAAAAGCAGCCATCACAAACGCGTGTTTAAGTTTTAAGACATTCGAAGAGAGCCACCCACAAAGTATTCACCATATAAAAATTAAAATAAGGGTTAGTGTGTTCAAGGTTATTGTGTGAGGGGTATGGAAGGCAAAGTGGTTAAGGGTTAAGGCATAGTGGATTTATGAAGGGTCATAGTGTCTGAGGGGGGTTAATTGTGTTGGTTATTGTGTGAGGGGTATGGTATGTTTGAATGCAAAGTGGTTAAGGGTTATATTTATGAAGGGTCGTAGTATTTTCGGGTTGATTGTGTTATAATGTGTTTTGGGGTTTGAATATATTATAGAATGGTGTGTTCATGGGTGATTGTATTGAAAGTCATATGGGTTAAGGGTCCTCGTGTATTAAAGGGATTAGTATGTTTGTGGTCATAATGTTAAAGAGTTAGTAGTCATAGGGGTTAAGGGTCATAATATATTAGGGTGTTAATTGGTTAGAGGATACAAGGTAGGGATTGTAAGTATATTGTGTATGGGGATCATAATGGTTAAAGGTCTTGTTATTTCAAGAGGTTTGTGTGTTGAGTGGTTATATTGTGTGTATGTGTTATAGGGGTTTGTATGTTTAGGTGTTATAGTCTATTAAGTGATGATTGTGTCAAAGGTCGTGGGGTTAAGTGGTATATGTTGCTTAAGGTGAAAGTAGTTAAGGGTCAGGGTCTGTTAAGAGGTTAGTGTGATACAACAATGTATCAAAGATAGGGTAGTTAGTTGTTATAGTGTATTAGAAGGTTGGTGTGTTCAATGATTAATGTGGAAGGGGTCATAGTGTGTTTGGGGTTGTAACATGTCAAGGGTCATAATGGTTGCAATTCATGGTGTGTTAGGGGGTAATTGTATCGAGGGTAGAGGGGCATAATGTGTACAATGTCATAATCATTTGCAATTAATGTGTGTTAGTGGATTAGTGATTTAGGGGGTGATTGACTTAGGGTTCATTGTGTGTTAGGGGGTTAGTATGTTGGGGCTCGTAGGGTGTAGTGGGTATAGTGTATGTACAGTCACAATGGTTAGGGGTTAAAGTGTGTTTTGGGTCATAATGTGCTAGGGGTGATTTAGTCAAGGGTCATAGGGATTGAGGGGTGTAATTTGTTTCATGTCATAATGATTATGTGTTAGATTATATTAGGAGGTTGGTGTGTTCTACCTCATAACATGTCAGGGGGGGATTTCATCAGGGACCATAGAGGTTTAAGGGTCATAGTATATTAGAGTGTTAGTGGGGTAGGGTGCTAGTTAGTGGGTTAGAATGATAGGAATTTGGGGCTAATGGACTTAATCATTTAGGATGTTCGTGGGTTTATAGGTCAACTATATTGATTAACCATTATCTATATGGTCAATGATGGCTAGTGGGTTATTAGGTTCAACATAGAAGGAGGTTGGAAAATTAAGRGATTCAAGGTTAGTGGGTTAATGTGGTTAATATGGTCAATATTSTCAATAYGGCCAAACATGGTCAATGTGGTCAATATAGTTACAAGTTAAATCGTGGTCAATATGGTCAAAATTTGTTAACCGTAATCAAGGGTTAATGTTTAGTGGTGCTAGTCGAATTATGGTGACTTATGTTGATCGATAGTCAACATATGTCAATAWATGTTAATGATTTAGGAGGTTAATAGATTAGGAGATTAAGGGTTTAWAGGTAAATGTGATCAATATGGAAAAATATGGTCATGGCGGTCAATATGGTCAACCATGGTCAATATAGTAAAATTGTGTATTGTTGATACCACTCATTTCCATGGAGGAATTATATGTTAGTTTTTTGGAATTTTACTTTGTGTTAGATTTTCTTCTTTTGACATTTCGGACAACCAAGGTAGTGTCCATCATCAAGGACAGAACATGATTTACTTGACTTCACCAAGAAAGATTTTGATGGGAATAAATAATTATATATTCCTCCAAAGTTTGAGGTGTCGACGCACCTAGGAACTCATGGTTTAGACATGTTATCATAGAATTTGTACTTGTGAAAATCCTCCACATGATACCTATATTTGTAACAATTGGAAGTTTCTACTTATGTCACCTAAGTAGATACTTCCCTCGTTTTAGTGATGGAAGAAGGTCCAACACAACGGAGGCTTCCCTGATGACTTCAAGGGATCAAGTAGCAAGAATAGCCAAGCCTACAACCCCCTATCTTTGTCACTTAGATGTTAGGTCTAGGTCTATGAAAGGTGACGAAGAAAACGAGGTAATTGGTTCATTTGTACAAGACAATAAACAATCCAAATCATAAAATAGAAAATTACAAAGTCATGTAGCTCATTAATGACCTCTTAGACAGTAGATAATCAATATAACCAATTTTTGTTGCAAAATTACAACAATAAGACAATGTATAACAACAATAGGAAAAAGTCCCTGGAAATGTAGCAATTTAGCATAAGAATTAAGCCTTCAATAAGTGCAATAACATCCAATTGTTAGACTATGAATCTGAGTATCTTTAGCCACTATTTCAAGTAAGTATGCAACAATTAGGTTAAACCCTAGTGGTTGTAGAAAACATTTATAACAAGAATAATAAATATCATTTGTTTTTCAGGGTTAGAGTTAGTAGAGTTAGTCAAATCGCTTTGAGAGAGAGAGAGAGAGAGTTAATTCTAAGAATGTTTTCACCACAAAGAGAGTTCTAAACTAGTGTCGTTGAATTTCTAGGGCTATGGAGTCAAGCATGCATGATCCAAAATCGGATCCAGAAGCCTGATAGGGCTTGAAAAATGCTCAAAAATGAAAGTGCTTGGAATGTGACGAAACCTGTGCCATTGCGTCCGTCTCGTCTTCCTGATTCCGGTGGTATATTTACTTTGTCAAACGGGCTCCGTATGGAGAAGATATCGCATTATGTCCATATGCCATGCGACCGGTGCTAGCGCGCAAAAGGGCAGGGCCAGCGTATAGCCCAAGGGCTAGCGCTTGGCCACATGGCCCATATGACCGTTCCAAAGGTGCGCGCGCCCAGGGTTGGGGGCTAGGCCCAATTTATAGTTAGAAAAGTGGGTTTTTAACCAATTTTTGAGTTTTAGTTATTAATTAAGCCCATTTGAGAAACTTAGTGAAAGAATGAGGAAAGAAGAGGAATTATGACAGCCATATATACATTTGCAGATATGAAATGAAAGAATAAACAACAAACCATAACACGCAGATTGATAACGGAGTTCGGCACAACTTTGCCTACGTCTCTGGGCCTTTTTCTCTATGGGGGAGGCTTCTTTATTTCTGTTCAAAAGCTCAAAAGTACATCTCTGCAATGCCAAATGGCTACAAGATTGATCTGGTCATGTTCTTCCAGATCTCTAGAACCATGCAAAGAAAATGGCACGCAAAACGGATGTCCGAAGCTCCCATAAATGATCCGACAGCGTCTCCTCCTCAAAAGCTTCTCTACCTCAAAATGGCTTTGGCTTGGCTTCTCCTCAGCATAATTATGCTCTGAATGCCCTCCATGTCGTCCCCTGGCCTCAAACAGGCCTTGGTTATATAGCTGGGAAGTTGGTTACTCATCTCCAACTTCCTCCCAAAAATTAGGCTCAAAAAATGCCCAATAACTCCCAAAAATGGAGTAAATACATTAAAAATGGGCTTAATTAATAACTAAAACTCAAAAATTGGTTAAAAACCCACTTTTCTAACTATAAATTGGGCCTAACTTGATCCGTCGGATCTTTTAATGACTTATGGTTGAGTTTTAATTTTGCATGCATTAATTAACCATTTGAGAAACTTAGTGAAAGAACGAGGAAAGAAGAGGAATTATGACAGCCATATATACATTTGCAGATCTGAAATGAAAGAATAAACAACAAACCATAACACGCAGATTGATAACGGAGTTCGGCACAACTTTGCCTACGTCTCCGGGCCTTTTTCTCTGTGGGGGAGGCTTCTTTATTTCTGTTCAAAAGCTCAAAAGTACATCGCTGCAATGCCAAATGGCTACAAGACTGATCTGGTCATGTTCTTCCAGATCTCTAGAACCATGCAAAGAAAACGACACGCAAAATGGATGTCCGGAGCTCCCATAAATGATCGAGACGGACGCAATGGCACAAGTTTCGTCGCATTCCGAGCACTTTCATTTTTGAGGATTTTTCAAGCCCTGTCAGGCTTCTGGATCCGATTTCGGATCACACCTCCCCACAATAAGACCTTTTGGTCCCCAAAAGATTATTGACCAGTCAACAAGCTCGGGATAGGCCACCCGGCTTGCTCTCTGTCTCTGAACTCTGTCCTGTGCACTTGTCTCATCAAGATCAACTGTAACACAATCATGACAACTAACAGTATATTGTTAGCCATTTGAACCCTGTTACATCTTACTGAAGCCACTATCATCCATGTAGAAAACATTGTTAATGACAGCATCAAAAAGACGACTGCAAATGAACTGATATACTTTAGATCTCTGCACGACATGAGCTTATCTTGAAGCAACTTATGATTGATTTTCCATTCAACAACCATATCTTGTTCTTGCTGATTCCGGTGGTATATTTACTTTGTCAAACGGGCTCCATATGGAGAAGATATCGCATTATGTCCATATGCCATGCGACCGGTGCTAGCGCGCGAAAGGACAGAGCCAGCGCATAGCCCAAGGGCTAGCGCTTTGCCACATGGCCCATATGACCGTTCCAAAGGTGCGCGCGCCCAAGTTTGGGGGCTAGGCCCAATTTATAGTTAGAAAAGTGGGTTTTTAACCAATTTTTGAGTTTTAGTTATTAATTAAGCCCATTTTTAATGTATTTACTCCATTTTTGGGAGTTATTGGGCATTTTTGGAGCCTAATTTTTGGGAGGAAGTTGGAGATGAGTAACCAACTTCCGAGCTATATAACCAAGGCCTGTTTGAGGCCAGGGGACAGCATGGGGGGCATTCAGAGCAGAATTATGCTGAGGAGAAGCCAAGCCAAAGCCATTTTGAGGTAGAGAAGCTTTTGAGGAGGAGACATTGTCGGATCATTTCTGGAAGCTCCGGACGTCCGTTTTGCGTGTCGTTTTCTTTGCATGGTTCTAGAGATCTGGAAGAACATGACCAGATCAGTCTTGTAGCCATTTGGCATTGCAGCAATGTACTTTTGAGCTTTTGAACAGAAATAAAGAAGCCTCCCCCACAGAGAAAAAGGCCCGGAGACGTAGGCAAAGTTGTGCCGAACTTCGTTATCAATCTGCGTGTTATGGTTTGATGTTTATTCTTTCATTTCAGATCTGCAAATGTATATATGGCTGTCATAATTCCTCTTCTTTCCTCATTCTTTCACTCAGTTTCTCAAATGGTTAATTAATGCATGCAAAATTAAAACTCAACCATAAGTCATTAAAAGATCCAACGGATCAATGCAACACTTTGAAGAAAGACTTAGATAATCAAAAAGAACGAGTTTCAAACCCTAAGGTGCAAATCCTTTTGGGCCTCAGGACTAAAACCTTCAAGAAAATGATTTATAGGGTGCAAAGATTTTAGGGCCCTAGATGTCGTTTTCCCTCTTCTAGAGAACCTAGGTCAAGGATCAAATGACTAATATCAAAACCCTAAGATGAAAAACCTTTCGGGCCTTGCACCTTTAAATCTTATCAAGAGACAAGGTCTCTTAATGATTTCACCAAACTTGGACAAACAAAAGTATTAAATGAGAGAAATACTTATGTCTCCTTCCTAGGGTTTTACTCGAACAAAGTAACATGCAACAAGATAGAAATTAACAATTTTACCATGAGAAAACTTATCCACTTAAAGAAAATTACTTACTTATCTGAGTCCCTATGCCAAGAGAAACCCTATTTGCAACAAGATATCATCCAAGAAATGAGAAACATCCACAAACAATCCTTCTCCAAGAGTTGTGCGCTGGATCCATGAAGCCAAAGAGAGATAGTGAACGTTTTAGAGCTCTCCCTCACAAGTGTGAGGAGAAAAGTGATGTTGATAGAATGAAATGAGTGCTAGCCTTATTTATATAACCCTAGAGCTTTATCCACAAAATTTCAATGATTCATGTTACAAGTGGGGTTGACTCCTCAAAATAGCCTCTACAATAACAATAAATGAAAATAATAAATCATAAAACCACATGTGTGGTGACGTCAAGCCTCCTAGAGGTGAAGGAGGGCCTCCAAAGGCCATGTGTGATCATCCAAGGTGCAAGCAAGGTGGGAGAATGCCATTTCATCATGTGGTGTCCATGTGGCAAGCAAAACCCCATCATCTCCATCAAAACCTAGCACACGACATCGTCATCAAGCCCAACATCCAAGGTGTAGAATGCAACATCCAAGGTGGAGAGGGGATGCATCTCATCTTTGCATGCTATTCAAACCGAACCAAGTGCAACGTCCTCCATCAAATGGTTGGGTAAAGTGTGGGTGCACTGTCCAAAGTATGGGCTTCCTACCCATAAGTGTGTCATCATGACCATATCTGTCAAAATCAAGCCCATTTGTCTGTGGTCCAAGGTCCAAAAGATGTGAGAGCATGTATCTGAGTGTGTCAAGCCATCAAATTGTCCAATGCTTTGCATCACACATGCCATATCCTGCAATAAAGAAACAACGTCCTAGGTGAAATCCTGGGGCATCCTTCAAGCACCATGTCAGGTGCATCCAAGTCAAATCAAAGCATGAAATCAAGTCAATCCAATGTTCATAAGACATACCAGTCCTTGAATCATACAAAGTAAGTGGTTACTTAAGATATAAGCCACATAAATAGTTCACATCAAGAATCCCCTTCAAATTTCACAACAACTACATAATTTATGTGAGATTGCAAGTTTGAATATGGGAGGACCTTCATCAAACCCTATTAAGTGTGCCAACAAAAACGGTGAAAGAAAAGACCCAAGTAGAGAGATATGTCCCAGGGGATGCAGGAAAGAAAAGAACCCTTCAAGAGTAAGTGTGACAGTGGTACATGTTGGGCTTACTTCATGGCTTGTGGTGTCATTTAATCCATTTCTATGAGCACCTGTGTGGAGGGTGCACTTGCTCTTGAGTTACCACTTTCTAAGCACTACGTTTTTCCAAACCCATTAATCTATCATTTTATTGTCCTTTTATCATATTTGCAAGTTCCCTTTATAAGGTTTCAAGCTATAGCATCACTGCTTTGGGACTGGGGCGAATGCGGAAAGGGTAGAGCTAAAGTATGAACTGGATTTTGGGAGTCCTTTGTTATTATCTCTTTCTTTCTTTAACATTATTCTTTCTTTATTCTTCTTTTGCTAGTAATTGCAATCAAGTTATGGGCATTTAGCCCCTCTTCTCATGAGAGAATGAACCATGACCCATTACCAAAGTTTAGTACATTGTGATATGCTCCATGATGGTAAGTGTTAAGTATGGCAGGGAAATAGAATGTTACCCTTGTGAGGTCCCCTCAGTAGTACCCCTTTTCCTTGTGGGTGACAACACGGGACTAGGGCATAGACGTTGGCCACCAAAGTGAAACAAGGAAACAAACTCAACTTCTCGAGCTTATGATCCATTATCCAAATTCAACCAATGATTCCCATTCACATGCCCAGTATATTAAGTACAACACCTTGTATGAAAAAAGGACTAACATACCTCATGCTAACGTTGGATTACCATCTCCCATACAATGTGTGACTAGATGTGATGAGATTGGGATATCTGAAGTAGAAGAGGCAATCTGAGGGGGGGTTGTTGGGTTGCCATGGGTGGACATGATGATCATCATCATAAATGGGATCATTTTCTTCATTGTGGGCCATGATACATGATCTCCTCTAGTTACCCCTAGGCTTGGGAGGTAACATCTGGCAACAATTTTGGAAGTTTTTACCACTGTCACCTAAGTAGATACTTCCCTCATTTTAGTGATGGAAGAAGGTCCAACACAAGGAAGGCTTCCCTGGTGACCTTAAGGGATCAAGTAGCAAGATTAGCCAAGCTTATAGCCCCCTATCTTGGTCACTAAGATGTTAGGTCTAGGTCTAAGAAAGGTAAGGAAGAAAACGAGGTAATCGATTCACCTGTACAATACAATAAACAATCCAAAGCATAAAATAGACAATTACTAAGTCATATAGCTCATTAATGACCTCATCGACACTAGATAATCAACATAACCAATTTTTATTTCATAATTACAATAGTAAGACAATGTATAACAACAATTAATGTTGTGTATTGACAATAGGAAAAAGTACCCATAAATGTAGCAATTGAGCATAAGAATTAAGCCTTCAACAAGTGCAATAACATCCAATTGCTAGACTATGATTCTGAGTATATTTAGCCACTATTTCAAGTAAGTATGCAACAATTAGATTAAACCTTAGTGGTTGTAGCAAACATTTATAACAACGACAATAAATATCATTTGTTTGTCAGGGTTAGAGTTAGTAGAATTAGTCAAATCGCTCTAAGATAGAGAAAGAGTTAATTCTAAGAATATTTTCACCACAAAGAGAGTTATAGACCAGTTTCATTGAATTTCTAGGGCTATGGAGTCAAGCATGAAACACTTTGAAGAAAGACTTAAATAATCAAGAATCCAAGAGAGATAACGAACTTTTTAGAGCTCCACCTCTCAAGTGTGAGGAGAAAAGTGATGATGATAAAATGAAATGAGTGTTAGCCTTATTTATATAAGGTAACCCTAGCACTTTGTCCACAAAATGTCAATGATTCATGTTACAAGTGGATCCAACCCCTCAAAATAGCCTTTACAATAACAATAAATGCTAATAATAAATCATAAAACCACACGTGCCGGTGACATCAAGCCTCCTAGAGGTGAAGGAGGGACTCCCAATGCCATGTGTGATCATCCAAGGTGCAAGAAAGGCGGGAGAATTCCACATCATCATGTGGTGTCCATGTGGCAAGAAAAATCCCATCATCTCCATCAAACCCTAGCATATGACGTCATCATCAAGCCCAACATCCAAGGTGTAGAATGCAACATCCAAGGTGGAGAGAGGATGCATCTCATCTATGCATGCTATCCAAACCAAACCAAGTGCAACGTCCTCCATTAAGTGGTTGGGTAAAGTGCGGGGGAACTATCCAAAGTATGGGCTTCCTTCCCATAAGTGTGTCATCATGACCATATTTGTTAAAATCAAGCCCATTTGTCTGTCATCCAAGGTCTAGAAGATGTGAGAGCTTGTATCTGAGTGTGTCAAGCCATCGAATGGCTCAATGCTCTGCATCACACATGCCATATCCTACAATAAAGGCACAACGTATTGGGTGAAAGCATGGGGTGTCCTTCGAGTACCATGTCAGGTGCATCCAAGTCAAATCAAAGCATGAAATCAAGTAAATTCAATGTTCATAAGACATACCAGTCCTTAGATCATACAAAGTAATTTTTTACTTAAGATATAAGCCACATAAATAGTTCACATCAAGTATCCCTTCAAATTTCACATCAGCTCAAGACTTTATGTGAGTTGGAAAGTTTGAATATGGGAGGACCTTCGTCATACCTTGTTAAGTGTGCCAACCAAAACAGTGAACAAAACTACCCAAGTAGAGTGATATGTCCTAGGGGAAGTGGGAAAGAAAAGAACCCTTCAAGAGTAAGTGTGATAGTGGTACTTGTTGGACTTACTTCATGGCTTATGTTGTCATTTAATCCATTTCTATGAGTTCCTTTGTGGAGGGTGTGCTTTCTCTTGAGCTACCACTTTATAAGCGCTAAGTTTTTCCAAACCCCTTATTCTGCCTTTGTAATGTCCCGTTTTTCCTAGGCAGTCCGGATACCGTGATGGTTTATACAGTTTCCCGTAAACCATTAGACGGATGAGCTAGGGAAACGATACTGGTAAAGTCACTTTCGAATTATAAAGTGAAAACTTAGGAAAAGTGAGTTTATTATTATTAAACCCCTCTTTGAGGGTATTTCTCTCCAATTAATAATTAAATGAATATT
>JASDQU010010474.1:43629-54612 GCA_032191745.1 Picea mariana | reverse complement strand
TCCCACTCACTTGTTCCAAGCTTGGTCTCGGGGATGAAATACTCCACCCACACCATTCTACACTCATCACAGGTTCCTTCATCGATTCAGGAGAGCAGCAGGGCCATACTATTCAGAGATTTCCAACAAGGGCGGTGCACCATTGTCTAAGGGGAAGTTTGATCCAACATTGTGAGAGAGCCTTGAGACATTCTAGCACTTGGGTTTTGCTTACAAGACCTTGCTCATTAGTTTGGAGGTGTTTTGGAAGAGTTACTTCGGCCAGATTGGAAGCTACAGATTTGGGACGGCTTTGAGAGGAGGAGGACGTCTTGGTGAGTCAGATATTCTCAGATCTAGGGAGTTATACCTTAGATCTGATTGTGAAACTTCTCCTAGGTGCTTGTGGCAGCCCAATCTATCATCCTAGAGAGTTTCAGGAGTTTTGGAGGCCTCCTTCATCCAAGCCAAATTGTTGGGCACTTCAGGGTTTCAGGAGGGCGCAAATCTGATTAGGGTTCCAACAGATTTGAGGAGGAAGACTAAGTATTTGAGCTTCATACTTTCGGAAGGGATTTCCCTTGTCTCGATCTATCCTTTGGTGGAGTTTGGCATTGTTTTGAGACCTCCTTCAGCTGGGCTGAAATATTGGCCTTCTTATCATCCAGCAGGACGTACCAACAACATAAGGGAGGTTATACATAACCCTTTTTCTTTGTATTTCGGATCTTTAGCTCGTATTCATCCTTTGGAGGCCTATTTTGTGTTGTCGGGGGCATTTTGTAGTAGCTCATATCTTTTATCTTGGAGCCATCTGATGTTATTCCAGATCTTCTTCTATATTGTATCAGGTTCTTGCTTTTCATAATAAAAAGGTCAGATCTGTGCTTTGTGGTTCCATATCTTGTGTATTGTTGAGATCTTGCATGTATTGAGTATATCTTGAATAAACTGTGCTAAATAACTGAATATAACCCTAAGCCCGAAATATCAGTGGCCAACCTGCATACACAACAGTAAAACAGTTAATCCAGTGGTTAGCTAGTGTTCCTAGGCGAAAAAATTGGCTTGGGAACATTACAGTGGTATCAGAGCTTTGATCCTCCCATTGCATGAGGATTAGCGCATGCAGAAGTTCAGTGGCATCTATATGGGCCGAAGGAAGAAACAAACCAGTGAAACAGAAGCCAAAATGGATGGTTCAAGTGATGACGTTGAGCCATAGGGCTTGGCAATCTTAGCACATGAGTTCCATAAATCCATAGTCCAGACAGAGAGTACATTGGTATGTCACTTACAGAAGAACCAGGAGGCAAACCGTAGGGGGCAGGCCGAAATATCTGAGACCTTGAGGAAGGTTGATGCAAACCAAACAATGATAGCAGAATGGTTGATGTATATGAGTCACAAGGGAAAGGGTCCAGAGACGTATGAAAACAAGGAGATGGGTGGATCTCACGGAGGAAACATGTATAATCCATAGCATATTCCCTATCATAAGTCTGAAGGAAGTAATGGAGGGGGTGCACCACATAGCAGGACTACTACTAAACCATACTTGCCCACGTTCATAGACGAACATGCACGACATGAACCCGTGGATGAATTTATTGAGTAGATGGCACAATGTACCAGGGAGTACAACTATTTGAGTATGAAAATCCAGAGGCAGTTGACCCTAGATCAATACTGTCAACTCAAATTCATAAAAAAACCTAGGCCAAACCACAGGAGCAACTATGAGTTTGAGCACAGGGCTGGGAAGATGGAGATCCCCTATTTTGATGGATCGACCAAGATGACTGCACAAGCATGGGTTTAGAAAGTGGACACTTATCTGCAGCTTAACCCTATGAGGGAGATGGAGGCCATCAAGTTTTACACCATGTACTTGGATGGAAAATCTCGTGATTGGTGGTATCATGGATTGACCACACTAAGCCATAATCAAATAGTGGCCTACACAGAGTTTACTTAGAGACTCATTGACAGGTTTGACCAGGGGGATCCTGAGCTACATTTCCGGGAGCTCACACAACTCAGACAGACAAGAGCACCAGAGGTGTACATTGAGGAGTTCTAGAGGATAACAGTCATGGTGTAGGACGTATCACAATCCAGACTCATGATGCTCTTCACGGAGGGGTTGATGGAACCCTTGAAGGGATGGGTGAAATCTTTTAAGCCCACCAACTTGCAGGATTCCATATGGAGGACGAGAGATCTAGGGCCAGCTGCAAAACTGAAGTTTGTGCCTAGACCACCCCTTAACACTGGAGGTAGAGACCAAAGACCTCCATTAAACCTAGGATGGCGAGACCCAAGGGGGTTTGAAAGGGGGAGAGGCAGGATGGATGAGAACACCAGAAAATAATTGAGGAGGAAGCAACTATGCTACACTTGCAAAGAACGATGGAACCCATCCCAAAAATGCATGGGTCATGGCCAAGTTCACTACATAGAGGTGACTTCAGACAATGAGGAGGAGGAGGATTTCGGCCACATCCAAAACATGGAGGCAGACACCACCGAAACTGTAGATGAGGAGGCTACAGGTCATGACAGTACAACATAAGAGAAGGCTACCTTGGCATCCATCAATGGGGTGCCCAAGTACAACACCTTCAGAATGAGAGGAGTCTTGCAAGGGAAAAAGGTGTCAGTGTTGATTGATGGGGGAGCCTCTCACAACTTCTTTGACTCAACATTGATACAGAGGAGGCATATACCCACGGTTGAATTTGAACGGTTCAAGGTGGAGGTAGCAGGTGGAAGCACCATGCCTTGTAACAGGTACATTCCAAGCATGAAGCTTACATTGGGTAGGCATGATTTGGTACAAGATGTTTATGTGATGGACCTTCTGAACATAAACATAATCCTTGGAATATAGTGGCTCAGTACGTTGGGGCCTATCACCACCAACTACAAGACCATGGAGATGTCTTTCACAGAGGAGGGTGGACGAAAGGTAGTTCTCTGAGGCATGATAGGTAACTCAACCAAGGTAGTTACGACCAAGAGGATGGAGGCCATTTTCAGGAGAGAAGAGATAGTGTATGCAGCTGACTGCAAGATTTCGGCATGTGTGGACAAAAATGGAAAGGTTCACTACACACCAGAGATTCATGAAATCATTGAAAAACACAGTAAAGTGTTTGGACCTATTCCACCAGGGGTGCCACCAGACAGGGGGTTTGAGCATATCATTGAGTTGGAGGAAGGAGCAAAACCAATCATCATCGCGCCTTACAGACATCCAAAGAAGTACAAAGACAAGATAAATAAGGCAATCAAAGAGCTCTTGGATATGGGGCACATCAGGCCGAGTTCCAACCCTTTTGCTTCTTCAGTGGTGTTGGTCAAGAAGAAGGATGGAACCATGCGCATGTGCATTGAATTCTGGGCATTAAACAAGAAAACAATAAAAAACAGGTATCCCATACCAAGGATTGATGAGCTGTTGGACGAGCTGCATGGGGCTATCTATTTCACCAAAATTGACCTGTGCTCTGGGTACCATCAAATCAAAATGAGGGAAGAGGACATCCCAAAAACTACTTTTAGGTGTCACTACGACCACTATGATTTTTTAGTGATGCCATTTGGTTTAACCAATGCCCCAACCAAGTTCCAGTCATGTATGAACCATGTCTTCAACAAACAGTTGAGGAAGCATCTCCTTGTATTCTTTGATGACTTGCTAATCTATAGCAAGACGTGGGAGGAACACCTTCAACATGTGGACCAGATTTTGACTATCATGGAGAATCAGTCATTGTATGCCAAGGAATCCAAATGTGAGTTTGGAATGATGGAGGTCCTTTACTTGGGACACATTATCAGAGTTAAAGGAGTACAAGTACATCAGGAGAAGATTCAGGCCATAGTTGAATGGCCAACACCTAAAACCCTTATAGAGTTGAGAGGATTTCTAGGCATTTGCAGCTACTACAGGAAGTTCGTCAAAGGGTTCTCCTAGCTTTGTGCACCCTTGACCGATCTAATGAAGAAAGAGGCTTTCAGATGGAGTGAAGAAGCCCAAGCCATGTTCGACATAATGAAGAAGGTAATGAGCACGTGTTCGATATTGGCATTACCAGATTTTGGCCAACCTTTCATCTTGGAGTGTGATGCCTCCGGAGAAGGTATTGGGGCCGTACTGATGCAAAATAGACACCCTCTTGCCTATGATAGCCGAAAACTCAGGGGTCCTGAGTTACTTTACACCATCTATGACAAAGAGATGTTGAACATCATGCACGTTTTGGCAAAATTCAGGAAATACTTGGTCAGTGCTAGATTTGTAGTGAGATCAGAACAACAACCTCAAGTACTTCTTGGAACAGAAGGACTTGAATGAAAAACAACAGAAGTGGGTCAGCAGGATACATGCCTATGACTTTGACATTGAATTTTTCAAAGGGAAAAACAACATGGTGGCAGATGCACTATCCAAGAGGCCATCAATTTATGCCATGACAGATGTATCAGTCGATTGGAAGGACCACTTGGTGATGGAATACTCGAAAAATCAGTTCGCTTGTTAGGTGATAGATGGGCAAATACATGACTACAACTTCAGGGTCATTGATGGCATCATCTATTATAAGGGCCGAATCTTTTTCATTCCTGAATCGACCTTCAAGGCCAAAGTGTTACAGGCATGTCATGACTCACCGATGGCAGGGCACCAATGGATTGGAAAGACATACAGGCATGTGAGGGAGAGGTTCTCATGGAAGGGCCTTAAAGAGGATGTGATGAATCACTTCAAGGAGTGTACTACTTGCCAGGAGAATAAGGATGAGCACACTCACCCAGCAGGACTGTTGCAACCCCTACCCATCCCAGAGCACAAATGGGAAAGCATCTCCATGGACTTCATCACAGGTTTTCCAAAGGCGCAGGGGAAGGATTGTATTTTCTTGGTGGTGGACAGGTTGACGAAGTTTGCACACTTCTTCTCCATTGCTACAGACTTCAATGCAGCATAGGTGGCCGAATTATTATTCAGGGAGATCTTCAAACTTCACGGTTTACCCAAAACCATTGTTAATGGCAGGGATAGCCGATTTATGAGTACATTTTGGCAGAAGTTATTCAAGCTAGTTGGTACGACCTTGAATCCTAGTACTAGTTATCATCCTCAAACGGATGGGCATACCGATATAGTCAACCAATGGGTGGAAGGATATCTCAGGAATTATGTGGTTGGGAAGAAGAAGGCATGGGTCAAATGGATACATTTGGGGGAATAGTGTTACAACACCACCCATCACATGTCCATAGGCATGACCCCATTCAGGGTGTTGTACAGTAATGACCCGCTCTCTTTCGTAGAGATTTCTTTTGGTGACAACAGGGCCCCGATGGTACAGGATTGGGTACAACAGAGTCAGGATATCCTCAGGGAGCTGAAGGATCATTTATAGAGGGCATAGAACCAACAGAAGGTCCAACCAGACAAACACAGGGTAGAGCGTACTTTTGAGGTTGGTGATCTAGTCTACCTAAGGCTCCAACCGTACAGGTAGGATTCTATAAAAAGAAGTGGAGCAGAGAAGCTCCAACCATGTTTCTTTGGGCCCTACATGATCAATAGGAAGGTAGGGGCCGTAGCTTATGAGATGGAGCTCCCACAGGGTAGCAGGGTACATAATGTCTTCCACGTGTCCTGCCTGAAGAGGGTCATCGACCAACACATCAGTCCACTGGAAGTGCTACCACATCTAGATGAAGAGGGGCAGCTGGTTCTTGTACTAGAGAAGATATTGGAGGTTTGAGAGAAGAAGCTCCGGAAGAGAAACATCAAAGAATACCTGATCAAATGGAAGGATTTGCCCATTGAGGATGCCAGGTGGGAGAATGAACAGGAGGTATGGGAAACAGGTTTGAAATTGCTTGAGGAAAAGCAATTTCTAGCAGGGGAGACTGTAATGTCCCCCACCTCTTGATGAAGAGGTCTGGGAAGACTTAGTGGTCTAGGCATCCCTAGTAGACCATAGTCTCATACAACACGGGGAAAAGTCAACCAAACTAATGTTATATTTTGAAGTTGACTTAGGAAAAATGGAAAAAGAGAAAAAAGTAACTCAATGAAGAATTAGAACGCTAGAGGTTGACTTAGGAGTTGAACCTAGGGGTGAAACTAACTCAACAGGGAAACATAAGGGAAGTATAAAGGAACGGCTAGGGCGCACCTTTCAATCATCTTGGATATTTGGTATTTTCTTTTTGAGCTCTTGAGCACACAATTTTGAGGGTTTTGAGATTACAAACCTTAGAGAGTAACTTAGTGGTGAAAGATCCCACTCACTTGTTCCAAGATTGGTCTCGGGGATGAAATACTCCACCCACACCAGTCTACACTCATCACAGGTTCCTTCATCGATTCAGGAGAGCAACAGGGTCATACTATTCAGGGATTTCCAGCAGGGGCGCACCATTGTCTAAGGGGAAATTCGATCCAACATTGTGAGAGAGCCTTGAGACATTCAAGCACTTGGGTTTTTCTTGCAGGACCTTGATCATCAGTTTGGAGGTGTTTTGGAAGAGTTACTTCGACCAGATTGGCAGCTACAGGTTTGGGACGGATTTGAGAGGAGGGGGATGTTTAGTGAGTCATGTATTCTCATATCTAGGGATTTTTACCTTAGATCTGATTGTGAAACTTCTCGTAGGTGCTTGTGTCAGCCCTATCTATCATCCTAGAGAGTTTCAAGAGTTTTGGAGGCCTCCTTCATCCAGGACGAATTGTTGGGCACTTTAGGGTTTCAGGAGGGCGCATATCTGATTAGGGTTCCAACAGATTTGAGGAGGAAGACTAAGAATTTGAGCTTCATACTGCGGGGAGGGATTTCCCTTGTCTCGATCTATCCTTTGGTGGAGTTTGGTGTTGTTTTGAGACCTCCTTCAGCTGGGCCGAAACATTGGGCTTCTTATCATCCAACAGGACGTACCAACAACATAAGGGGGGTTGGACGTAACCCTTGTTCTTTGTATTTGGGATCTTCAACTCGTATTCAGCCTTTGGAGGCCTATTTTGTATTGTCGGGAGCATTTTGTAGCGGCTCATATATTTTATCTTGAATCCATCTGATGTTATTCCATATCTGTTTCTATATTGTATCAGGTTATTGCTTTTCATAATAAAAAGGTCAGATATGTGCTTTGTGGTTCCATATCTTGTGTATTGTTGAGATCTTGCATGTATTGAGTCTATCTTGAATAAACTGTGCTGAATAACTAAATATAACCCTAAGCCCGAAATATCAGTGGCCAACCTGCATACACAATAGTAAAACATTTAATTCAGTGGTTAGTTAGTGTTTCTAAGCGAAAAAATTGGGTTGGGAACATTACAGGAGTATATTGTGTTATTGGTGATAGTGGTTGAGAGCCATGGTGTGTTAGGGGCCATAATGTGTCCAAGTTCAAGGGAACTAGTGATTATATCATATAAGGAAGTTAGTATGTTTAGTGGTTAGTGTTTAAGAGGCCAAAGTGTGTTTGAGGACACAATGTGTCTAAGGTCATAATGGTTGTAGGTCATTGTGTGTTAGGGGGTGATTGCATAAAGGGTTATGCAATATGATGTGTCCAAAGTCATTATGGTTTGCAACCAATATGTGTTAATGGGTTAGTGTGTTAGGGGGTGACTGTATTAGGGTTCTTAATGTGTTAGGTGGTGATTATATTAGGGATCATAAGGGTTAGCATGTATAGTTTGTGTGTGATCATAATTGTTAGTTGTCAATGTGTGTTAATAGGTTAACATGTCAAGAGATGATTGATTGCATTTGAGGTCATAATGTGTTAGGGGTCATAGGGTTAGCATATACATTGTGTGTGGTCTTAGTGATTAGGGATGAAAATGTGTTTGCAGAATAGGTTGTTCAGAGTAAGAGTGTGTTAGGAATTGAATGTGTCAAGAGTTACGGGGATTAGGGGTATACTATGACTGAGGTGACAATGATTAGGGGTTGTAAATCCCTTCCCAAGGATTCATAGTTAAACTTTGAAGTTGTAATCCGGTCAACAATCTTATTTCAAGAAGTCTTAAATTTAAGTTCTTTCTCTTTGTTTTTAACAAGTCAATAAAACCATAATCAATTACTTGAAAAAAATTTCATGAATACATAGTGAAATTTAATTCAAGCAAAGATAATTTATAATTTACCTCTTGAAGAAGAAGGTTGTCCTAATTGTTGTTGTCTACTTTCTCTTGTTTTTGAGTGTCTTGTGTTGTTGTAAATGAAACTGCCTGAAACTGTTTCCTCCCATCCAACTAAGAACAAAGCCTCTCCGACTCCCTAGCTCAAGGAAGCCATATTTCCTAGCCCCCGAGGCCAAAATCCCAACAACCTAGTCCACTAGTAAAAACCCCCAAAGAAATTATTCATCCTTCCCCTTTCCCTCTCTGGTTTCTCATTCTCCTCCCAATAAAAACCTCCCTCTCCAAGTCCATCCCCCCTCTTACTTATCCTCCTCTCTCGAATCCTTTCCCCCCTTTAATTTCCCATCTACTTTATCTTTTGTCATTAATTCTTTAGCTACCTTTAATAAAATAAAATAATAATTCCTTTGATTGTTGCATTACTGAATTTAAAAGATAAATATAAAATTTCATTAACTCAATAATTAATTGACTTAGTTTAAACTAAATCAATCATAATAATTAAATTAAATTAACTGGGTGTTACATACACCCACCCTTCAAGAAACTTCATCTTCAAGTTATAGTAGATTACAATACAAGGATACGAATAACACGATTCATACATCTCAATCAGATACACACATAATCAACTTAAACATTCATAAATACTAGTATACATTTGCAAGGCATGTATGCGTAGCTAGCACATACAAGACTCGCACGTGTACTAATGACAATAATTATCACATCTAATGCAATTCCTGTATGCTTCCAATCTAGTCAACAATGTTATTCATTTCATAAAGAATAGTAAACCATTTAAAATATTTGTAGAATCCTTCAATTATAATAATTTAATACAAGCAACATTCACTTAGATAATTGTAGTTTAGTTAAGCAATTATGTTTTTTAACAAAAGGAAAACAAGCAGTTATGTTATAAGATTAAAACTCCACACACTCTCAACTACTTCTAATCATCATGTCTCCCTAACCTACTTCCATCTTCCATCTCTATCCTTCCTCTACTAGACTATCCTGGAGCATCAACTATATTGAACTAACTCTAGATAAAACCCGTAAGCGGAAGTGTCAACTACCTTGACCAAGCTTCCCCAGGAGGCAACTGGCAGTCATCATCACACGTGTAGGGGAGCGTGAGCTAACATCGTCCTCCCATGAATCCAAGTTTCAAAGGATACACGGTGGGAAATCCCTCCACCCTTCATGATAGAACTAGGGTCAACACCCTATCATGGACCATATAGTGGAACTGTTTTGTAGGGATTTTGTCATCGTATATTCAGTTTCAGGAAGTCTCTCTACTTGAAAAACTGCACTTGCCCACATACTATAGCAATGCATTTTAACCAACATAATTTAGTTGCTAAGATTCCAACCATATTATCTCTTGGTCGATGCTCACGACATCAACCATTGATTACCATCCTCCCTTTGGCCATTTCATAGCCCATTAATCTGCAAATTAGTTTATAACACTAACTCATACATATCCATACATTATTATCATGTAAATGCATTTAATAATATCATTAACTCGGTATCCACGTACCAACAACTTTAAATTTCAAAATTTTCAAGCTAGAATTAGGTTGCATAATATCCATCATAATTCAAATAATGATAAACATTCATAGTATTGACATTCACATAGGTCCATATGTTTAAAATTTTAAATGTATCATTAATAGTTTCACAGTTAATAAGCAAATAAGATACGATTAGGCCATAAGTAATTCTAGTTGTCTTGGTCAAAATGTGGCACTACATACACCCAACCTCCGGGAAACATAGTCCCGAGTTGGTAAAAAAAGTGAGGGATGATCTTGTTGTAAGGTCTTTGCATCCTCCCAAGTAGCAGATCCTGGGCTATACTTGTCCCACTAGACCTTAACTTGGTCTACCATACGATTCCTGAGTTGTCGGACCCTACGATTCAATATGCGTAAACGTTCGACCATGATGGTTCCCGCGTCCGAGACCTACAATTCCTTCCAATTTAGTTTGTGATATTAATCAACAACATAATGACGTAGAATAGATACATGAAAAACATTATGAGTATTATGCAAGTGGGATGGTAGTACAAGGTAATAGGCAACAGGTCCAATTCTCTCTTGGATTTTAAACGGTCCTATAAATCGGGGCAACAACTTTGTCCCTTTCCCAAACCGAATGGTACTCTTATTAGGCATGATACGAATGAAAACTTGATCTCCAACTTTATAACTTCGATCAGTCCTATGTGCATCAACATAATGTTTATGTCTATCCTGCGCCTCCTTTAATCATTGTCTAATCTGAATCACCTATTCCTCCATCCCTTGAATCAGTTATGGCCCCACTGTCACTAGTTCTTCTAACCTTTCCCATCTCAATGGTGTCCTGCATGGCCTTCTACACAGAGCTTCATAGGGAAACATTCCAATGGAGGTGTGAAAATTGTTATTGTAGGCGAACTCTACCAAAGGTAGATACTTCTCCCAATGGGTTTGATTATCCATAACATACATCCTAAGCATGTTTTCCATAACTTGATTTACTCGCTTAGTTTGCCCATTTGTTTCAAGATGATATGTTGTGCTCAAGTTCAATTGAGTCCTCAGTGCTGACTGCAAACTTGTCCAAATCCTAGAGGTAAACCGAGAGTCCCTATCTGAAATGATCTTCTTGGGTAACCCATGCAGACATATGAGTTCACTTATAAAAACATGTGCCACATCAGTGACATCATAAGTGTCTCTAACTGGAAAAAAATGAGCAGTCTTGGTCAACTTATCAACTATCACAAGAATGGCATTGTGTCTATGCAATGTGAGTGG
>JASDQU010010474.1:26297-43609 GCA_032191745.1 Picea mariana | reverse complement strand
AGTCCCTATCTGAAATGATCTTCTTGGGTAACCCATGCAGACATATGAGTTCACTTATAAAAACATGTGCCACATCAGTGACATCATAAGTGTCTCTAACTGGAAAAAAATGAGCAGTCTTGGTCAACTTATCAACTATCACAAGAATGGCATTGTGTCTATGCAATGTGAGTGGAAATCCCACAACAAAATCCATAGAAATGATTTCCCACTTGGACGTAGGAACATCATGTGATTGTAGGAGACTTGTCGAATGGTGATGATCAACCTTCACTTGCTGACACTCAAGTCACTTGGCGACGAAATGGACTACATCACGCTTCATGCCTACCTAGAAGAAAAGCTTCTTCATGTCTGCGTACATTTTCTTCACACTCGGATGCGCACAATAAAGTGGTCTATGGGATTCCTTGAGTATGATGCTTCAAACATCCCCACCCTCGTGGATGTACATCCTTCCCTGATATCTTAAAAATCCATCTTCCTCAAGACTATATACTTCATACTTTGGCTCTAATTGCCTCCCACTCTGAAGGGATGAAGTAACCTTTAAATACCAACCATCTCCAAGAAGTTGCCCCAACACTCGTTCCCTCAGATTAACTTTCAAGGGCATCAAGGAGAAGATACATGGTCTTCTTCTTAGGGCATMTGYGAYGACATTCTCCTTTCCCTYRATATAAGAAATTAAAAAATCATACTCACTCRTAAACTCACTCCATCGCCTCTGCCTAGCATTGAGATCTCTTTGAGTGAAGAGATGCTTTAAGMTTTCATGGTTGGAYTTGAGCTCAAAGCTTCGTCCCACTAGATAATGCCTCCAAAGATTCAKAGCTAGCATTACAACTGCCAACTCTAAATCACGAGTAGRATATAGCTCCTCATTTTGCTTYAACTTTCTTGACGCATACGCTATCACTCCCCCATCTTGCATTAGCAYGACCCCCRATCCTTGCTTTGAGGCATCCGTGCAGACTATGAAGTCTTTTTCCATATCTGACACTCGTAGAATTGGCGCACTAGTTAGTAACCTYTTAAGCTCGATGAATGCAATATTTCATTCCTCWGTCCATTCATACCTGACCCCCTTGCGCTGCAAGGTGGTGATGGGTTTCGCTATCTTAGAGAACCCTTCGAAAAACCTTCTATAATAACTGGCTAGCCCCATGAAGCTTCTCACCTCATGAGCATTTTTTGGCATTGGCCAATCCATTATGGCCTTCACCTTTTCCGGGTCCACAAAAATTCCATGACCGAAAATTATATGACCTAAATAGTGACTCTCTTTCTAGAAGAAAGAACACTTCGACAACTTTCCATACAACTTGTTCTCTCTAAGGAATGACAACACCACTCGCAAGTGTTCCTCATGTTCTCTTTCATTCTTGGAATAGATGAGGATATAATCAAGAAAGACATGTACACAGAGGTCTAAGTACTTTCATAATACACCATTCATGGGGCTCAAGAATATTGTTGGTGCATTGGTCAAACCAAAAGGGACTACAATGAACTCATAATGCCCGAACCGATTTCAAAAGGCATTTTTAGGAATATCGCCTTCCTTAATCCTTAACTGGTGATACCGTGATCGGAGATCAATCTTGGAGAAAACCATTGCTCCTTTCATATGATCAAAGAGATCATATATTTGTGGTATTGGGTACCTATTCTTCATTTTATCATGGTTCAAGTCCCTGTAATATATGCACAGTCGTATAGGACCATCCTTCTTCTTGAAAAAAATTACTGGTGCACCCCAAGGTGAAACATTGGGCCTTATCAACCCTAAGTCAAGTAGTTCCTTCAACTGCATCTGCAACTCACAAAGTTCTGGTGCTGCCATCCTATATGGTGTCTTGGAAATTGGTGTTGCACCAGGTTTTAGCTCAATGGTAAAATCAAGCTCCCTTTCAAGAGGTAACCCTCACAACTCTTTCAGAAAAACATCCTCAAATTCCAACAATACTGGATATTGATCCATAGAGGGCCATTTCCCTTCATTTACTGCTTCCACTACATATAATCGACAACCTTTCCAATTGCAACGTTTAACCTTCATTGTTGAGATAAAGCATAGAGACACCTTCCTCCGTATACCATGGATCTCTATTGACCTTCCTTCATCATCAACACAAAGCACCCTCTTCGTGAAATAATCTACCATAGCTCGATGGGCTTCTAACCAATCCATCCCAATGATTAGGTCATATATCCCTATAGTAGTGACACACACCTTTGAACTAGTAGTACACACTCCCAGTTCTACTAGACAATTATCGACGTTAGGTCCTACCACTATTTTTTCCCCCGAAGCCATCTCAACTTGTTTAAAGTCATCATGCTCGTAGGCTTCCAACCCACACTTTTCAAATGCACAAGGTGAAATGAAACTATATGTAGCACCATAATCAAATAAAATTTTAAAATTGACATGATTTAGCATACCTGATGACTCCACCACCGTGGATTGATGTTTTTTCTGGCGATTATTGACCGCTGCATAAATTTGGTGGCTACTACTCACTCTTCCCATTGAGGCCTTTCCTTCTCTATGCACAAATCTTGATTGTGACTCTGGACAATCACAGTGGTAATGGGGTCCTCCACACCCCCAACAAGTAACACGATATGGAACCTGCACACTTCCCTATGAAGGCCTATGAAATGAGTTTCTTCCCCTAGATCCCCTGCACCTACTAGCTTCTCCCCAAGAAGATCATGGACCTGCTTGTTTCATGGGTGATGAGTGGGATTCCGTACTTGATGCCATTGAAATACCCGCTGCAAATGTTTTAGGTGCGACTCTATTCCCATAAGCAGGTGGCCTAGAGCTTCCTCCCTAGGAGAAGGTCCTAGGGGCCTTCCCCACAAATCGATTCTGTTGTGGAATGGTTGATCTCATTCCTCCATTTAAACTCATATGCTCTTTTTCATAACGATCACTTTCAACTGCTCCGGCCACTGACAATGGTTTCCACATCCGTACCATGGCCCTTATTAGTCCCTAAAGTTGCACTTGACTGTGAGAGAGCAAGCTAGGGCATCATCAATTTATTACAATGGTTTTTAAGGGTTTTATAAATCGGCTTTTTAGAGAATGGTTGAAAGTTGGTTCAAGGGTTCAAGGTAAACACATAACTCAAAATAAAGCTAGAAGATAACCCACTGATTTAGTAAAAAGTAGTCACATTAATAGATCAGACAGTAACGTAAATAAAGTGAGAAAATATGAGAGCATTCAATTTGTCAACCCCATATAGATTTCTTATTTCAAAATATAATTGAAAAACAAGAACATGTACTTGAAGGCAAGTCTTGATAATAAACAATAGCAATAAAGTGTTCACTGTATTACTTAAGACCAAGAAATCAATGCATTGCAATAGAAAAATGACTTCAAGTAAGAAAAGAAATAGAATATGAAATGAAAGAAAATCTGACCATTGACATGCCTTTTCCATTTAGTATCAATGTGGAATAAAAGTTGTCTTACAATGAAATTCAAAATAGGCCCCTGAAAGCTCAACTGTCGACCCTCATACAATCTTCTTTGTGTCTATTTAAGTACACAAAGTATTACTATGGATCCTATTTTCTAGTTTTACAGTTTGTAATAGGATCTAGTCAATGCCTATCTTCTAGGAGAATCAACTCAAATGAGCACTTATAATGCCGATATAGTAGAAAGCTCAGCAACTAACCTAAAATATCTTTTACAACAACTTGGAAAATCCCACAAAATTTGGAATCATATCTTACTGAGTTGTTCCATTCGAAATATCAAAATTTCATTTGATCCAAATATAGAAATTGAACTGTTCATCTTTTACTCCCTGAGTAATAGCATCAAAACATTCAAAACTGTAGGAAAGAAAATCATAAACCATGATGGTATAATAACTGCACTCGCTTTTGTGTCTCTCTGCTTCAGTTTGGTTGTTAACACAATATTGTGCCAATATAACCTGAAATTGGATTCTCGTACCTCCTTAAGCAGTGTTTTTTGTTCTTTTCTTTTCCTTTTAAAATCCCGTGTCTTCTCTTGTTGTCTGGCATTCCATTGCTCCACCAGAGCTTTCTCTTTCTTTAATTATTTTACCATACCCTGTAGCTCCTTAATCCTGTCTTTTTTCTTTTCTAACTTTAACCTTAAACTCTGGATATTCCTCTACAGGTGCAGGTAGATTCATGTCTATAGCAGCTTGAGGTTTTCTTAATTTGATCATATATCTTGAAGATAATCCAGAGCTATGATCTTCATCTTCAGTGCTATCAGAATACATGGTCTCTCGAAGGTCTGGAATTTGGTCTGGTTCTACAAAAGGATCATCTTTGTCATCAAAAACTACACCTGTACCTCTAAACACAGATTCAGATTTTGAAGTTGATCTAGTGGTTACTCTTGTCACAGGTCTCCTGGAGTATTGAACAACCTGTTTTCCCTTTTCTTGTCTCTTCCTCAAGTTTTAAGATTCTTTCTCAGTCTTTTGCAAATAAGGTGTCTCTGCCTATTTTTTTAAGCTTGTATTAGAATCTTCTGAATTATCCTCTATAATTATAAGATTCTTCTTTTTAATGGACAGATGAAACATGGCCTTTGAATTTAATCTAAATTTATTGGCAGCTTTGGTGGAGTTTCTCCTAGGTCACTTAGGCACAGGTGTTGGCTTTTTTCTCTGTTTTTTGAATTTTTCATTCTTCTTACTTGTAGATTTTTGTTTCTGCTTGACTGGGGTCTGAACTGGGCTCATAGTATAATCCTCATCTTCATCAATTTCCATCTTTATATCTGGATTAGGAAATATGTCAATGTCTTCATCTGGTTTAGATTTCTTACCTCGACTAGTGGTATCTTTCTCATGATCTTTACCTACAGGAAAATCTCCAATGGTTTGCTGAGTTTGCAATTTCCTCTTGCTATCCCGAGTTACCCTAGCTACAGGTGATTCTTCTTTAATTAAGAACTCAGTGGCTTTACCAGTCTGTTTCTGTTGGGTTGATTTCTTCCCTTTGGCATTTTTGGATTTAGTTGATTGTAAATTGTTTCTTAAAGACTGGATTAGCCAATCCCAGGATCTCTGGACTTCATTTAAAGAGGAGATTACCAATGTCTTAATTAAACACTGGTGAAAGAGACTACCTTTAGCTGTAGTGGGATGGGATTACACCCTCTTGGAAATTTGAGATAAACTCTTAAGCAGAAAGTAGGGTAAATTAAGAGGATAATCACCATTAATATTAATTAGCAGTCTAATATGGCAGAGATAAACCAATGAAAACCTGCCCTCACATCTAATTTACCTGTGGATGATTAGCAAAGCGGTCTGCCATTCCTTCTTTACCCAACTATGTGGTATTCCCTTTTTCCAGTTAGGTTTTTGTTTCTCAGGGATTAAAAATTGATTCACAAATTCCATAACCACATTCTCCTTCTTCCACCACCTTTCCCCACCAACTTGCAATCTACAGGATTTAGCAATTGAATGTTGAGTCACAAGCATCAGTAATTTCCCAACTATAGCTTCAAATCCATCAAAATTTTGTGCGAAGACCATTGAAATCTGTTCATCATGTCCCTGGGAGGTTTTGTAAAAGTCAAACCAACTCGCATCTTTGAACCTCTGCGCCATTTGAGGGTAGGCTTTGAGTAATTTTGTGCCCTCATGCTCTAGTCTGATAATCAGGCCGCTCTTCTTTGGTGCCATGCTGCTGATATGGTCCTATAAACAAATCTGAGAGGATTGATGATTTGAATTCTCAGTTCTCGTGGGATGTTAAGAACTAAAAATTACTTCTTTCTTCAATTTGTTCCCTGCACAAAATATCCGACGCACTAAAATAGAAGGTGATAATTCTGTTATGATTTTCAAACATGTTGATTTGATATAAGTGTGGTGGGTACAACTCAATACCTCATATGTAGTTCTTATTATTGCAACATCAACCCAATAATAGATCGTGAAGAGGCATGCAGATCCTCTAATCACTATTTGAGAAATTATAACACGATCAGGGCAGGCCGACACATGTAAAAATATGATTATTCATAGCACTGCAGGAATAACGCTATTCCTGTAGCGTCTTTTCTGACTTGGAAAAAAAATTGAAAACTCATATAATGAATGGACAAGTGATGTGACAAGATTTATCATATCAAATCCTAAACCTTTAAAAACTTCAAAAATCATTGAAAAGTGCATTAAAAATGGAAAAAATGACCATTTAAAACAAGAGGTAAAAATCAAGTGTGGGAAACAAAGCATAAGAAGGGAGGATCAAGGATTAGGGACACTCACTTAATCAAAAACAAAGTTAGAGACTAACACTGGCTCCTTCTGGGGGTAAACTTTCATGAACAAACTTTAATATCTGTTGACCAATGTCTTTATATCCTTCTGATTCTCTGATTTTCCTGTTCTGTCACCCTTTATTTAAAACACAAACTGTAGTGAAACAATTCCATTGGGTATATGTAGTCTTTATTTGAATTCAAAAGAAAACCTACTGTACAGACTGAAACTTTTTGATAAATCTTAAAGAAAGTAATGCTTCAGGAATCTCCCATTCACTGGGCCTCCAAAAATCTCAGTGTCATCCAAATTATGTAAGATAAAAGTATTGCTATTCATGACCTTGGCTATTTTTAAAGGACCATACCATAAGCTGTTAAACTTACCATGTTTATCTTTGTCCTCTCTTCTAGAATCCCATCTCAATACAAGATCTGCCTCTTTGAAAATATCTTTTTTGGTTCCCTTATCAAACGTGGGTTTGACTTTGCTCTAATGAACAACAACTTTCTGATCCATATTTTCTCTAGCCTACCGAACCTCTATCATCTGAAAAACTCTTCTTTGAATATCATTGGGTTCTTCTAGCTCCTCTTGGAGAAATTTAAGAATATCTAAACCCAATTGAGTTGGGAAAATAACCTTTGTTCCATACACCATTTGGAAAGGGGAAGTTCTAATAGATTTCTTATTGTTGATCCGATCAGCCCGTAGGACAAATTTTAACTTGGAATCCCATGACCTCTTGTTTTCTAGAAGTAGTTTTTTTATAATCCTTTTGAGGCTTTTATTGGACGATTCTGCTAACCCATTTCCTTGGGGATAGTCATTAGTGGAGTGGACCAATTTGATGTTATACTTATTGAAAAAATCAATCATGGAATTTGATTTGAAAGCTTGAGCATTGTCAGTAACTAGCTTCTTAGGACAACCAAATCTAGAAAAATATGCCCTTCAAGAAATTCCATGATTACCTTGTTTGTTGCAGTCCGAGTTGGAATTTCTTCAATCCACTTTGTAAAGTAATTTTGGGCTGTAAGTATCCACTTATGTTGTCTAAAATATGATGGATTAATTTCCCCGATGAAATCTAAGCCCCATTGTTGAAATGGTCCATGAAAAATAATGGGTTTTAAAGGCAAAGACATAAGTTTTTGCTTTCCTGCAAACTTTTGACATGGTTCACATGCCTTGACTTGAGCAAATATGTCTGAAAACACTACTGGCCAATAAAATCCTTCTCTTAAAATCTTGAAAGCAGTAGCTTTCCAATGGTGATGACCTCCACAAACACCATGATGTAAATCACAAAAAATTTGTTTTGCCTCTTCTTCATTAACACACCTCAACAAAATTCCATTAGGATCTTTCCAGAACAAGATTTGATCAATAATGCAATATTTCACTTATTTCAATTTGAGTGATCTTAACTTTTCTTTATCCAATTCAGGAGGAGACTGGGGATTTAGCAGAAAAAATACAATATCTTTGTACCACGGTGAAGAAGAATATTTGTTGCTTACCTATGAGCCAATTTCCTCAATCTGAAATGAGGAATTTTGTGATTTGCTTGAGAAATGATACAATCCAATTTCTTTGCAAATTGACTCTGTCATTAATTTGGCAAGGCTTTGTTCTTTTTATTAACTGAGTGGGATTTATATTCAGATTGTATTCTAGAATTTTCGTTATCCATTTTCCTCTATTTCCTCTATTTGGAACATATGTAGTGATTTCAGATTGTAGAACATATACCCTGAAAGATTTTAAATCCTTCACCATAGCGTATGCATGTTTCTCCATAATATCATATTTCAATTCAGAGTCTTTGAGAGTTTTTCTGAAAAAAGAGATAGGTTTCTCATACCCCTGATCATTTCTTTGTAAAAGAACAACAACTATAGTGTCTTCAGAAGCAAATGAAACAATCATGAATTCCTTGGAGTAATTAGGGCTGATGAGAACAGGGGCCTAAACAAGAGCCTGCTTAATCTTCTCAAATGATTCTTTAGCTTCTGGTATGCACTTGATTTTTGCATCCTTTTTCAACATATCAATAATGTACTTGATGATCTCTGCAAAATTTGGTATAAATCTCCTTAAAAAATTAATTTTACCTATGAAGGATTGGATAGACTTCTTGTTTCTTGGAATTTCTATTTGCTGAATAGCTTTAAGTCTTTCAGGATCTATCTTGATTTCTTATGGTGAAACAATATGTCCTAAAATTTTTCCTTCCTCCATGGAAAAATGAGATTTTTTAGGGTTTAATGATATACCATACCTCCTGCATTTTTCAAATGTCTGCTTCAAATGCTGCAAGTGTTCTTCATCAGAGGCTAAAAATACAATGATGTCATCAATATAAATAACCATAAACTTGTCTTTGTCACCAATAAATGCAATATCCATAGCCCTCTAAAAGGTTGCTCCTGCATTCATCAATCCAAAAGGTATCTTTTCATACATGAAAGTGCCCCAGGGAGTGGTAAAAGTTGTTTTCTTATTATCTTCTTCCATTACTGATATCTGATTATACCCTGAATAGCCATCAAGCATAGAAATCTTCTTTTCCCCTACTACTATTTGTAAAATATGATCCATTTTTGGAAATGGATAATTGTCTTTTAAAGAACACCTGTTCAAATTCCTGAAGTCCACACAAAGCCTTCTCTCTCCACTCTTTTTCCCGAAAATCACTAAATTAGCTACCCACTATGAGTATCTCAGTGGTACTATAATTTTGGCACCCAATAACCTTTTCAATTCTTTTTCTATTATGGGTAACAACAATGGATTAAGTTTCCTAGACTTCTGCTTAAAAGGTTTTGATCCAGGCTTTAAAGGAATCTTGTGTTCCATAATCTCTGTATCAAAAACCTTTAGGTCTTCATAAGACTAGGCAAATACATTTGAATACTGTTTCATCAAATTTACATACTTGTCTTTTTGTTTTTCTGACAGCTTTCTAGATAATTTCACCATCCTGGGATTTAGATTTGAACTGATATCACATTTTATCACATCAATCTCTTCTGTCTAAATAACAACTTTTTTGGAAACATTGTTGTGGTCAAATAATCTCTCAAGTGGAACCAAACCTTTAGGCACATGATTTGTTTTCAATTCAATAATTTTGTGCTCAACAACACTGTCTTGAAGAACATTTGCAGCATGTACTTCCATATCATCGTTCTCATTATCATTATCTATTGAAATATCGAAAAACTCATCAATGGTCTTTAAGAATCTTTGAATCTCCTGGTCATATTTAAAAACTTGCCAATTTTTTATGTTATCTGGTATTGAGGGTCCGTGTATAACCTCAATCTCAAATTTTAAGTTAGGAAAAAATGGAGTCTTGAAGTTACTAGCTACAAGTGTTAAAGAGTCAGCCTGGTGATTCAAATTCCTATGAACAAAAGTGATGTTGAATGCCAAGAAGAAATTATCCACATAATCCCACAGCTCATTCCTATATTGCTTTAGCCTCTACTGTTTGGTATGATAAATGTTTTTTATCTGATGGATAATAAGTTTTGAATCTCCAAAAACAAAAAAGTTTATCTATACCCATATTTTTAGCAGCTTTCAATCCTAAAAACATAGCTTCATATTCACTGATGTTGTTAGCTGTATCAAATTCTAGTTTGCATGACATGGGAATGATTTATTTGGTAGGGGAAATTAAAACAATCCCAGCCTCAGAACCTTCTTTTGGGCAAGCCCCATCAAAAAACATTTTCCAAACAATTTTTTTTGCACAGTCTTCAACTGTAGGTGTTATTTTTCTAACTGATGTTTCAACCATCTGATCACCAATGTGAAAAATAGAAGAAACAAGTTCAGCTTCTACAACATATATGGGACAATTACTAGAGTTTTCATGATCACTTACCAAGTAAGCCAACCTTACTTCCCTGTACAATCTTCGATGTTCTCCACCAAAAACATGTATGGTAGCATAACTGAGATCCATTTGTAATGTGCCTCCTACTTTTTTAGCCCATGACCTTGATAGAAGCATCCCAAATTTTGGAGGTATTTCAGCCACAATAACATCGAATACCACACTTTTCATAGGTAACTAAGATAAAGTAACAACCATGTCTTTAATGACTCCTAGAGATTTAACTTTTCTGGAGTCGAATGAATATAGGTCTAGGTAAGGTTTAGTGATGTCTAAACCTAATTCATCCATTACCACTTTTGGCATGACATTGTGTGAAGCCCCTGAATCCATTAAACAATTATGAAATATTTTGTCATGAATGTTCAGAGATATGTAGAAAGGAGGAGAAGCACCAGTCCTATATTCAATATGAGGTCCAATGGTTATAGCAGGATTCTCATCTTCAAGGTTGATAGTATTTGAAAATGTTACATGAGCAGAGGGATGCAATGCCTTGAGAACAAACTTCCTAAAAGGATCCGTTTTCATTAATTCTATCAGAGGTATGGGGATTTAAATCTTGTTAATTTCATGTTCCAGGCTGAAATAAGGAACAACCTTTTCAGTTTCCTTTAACTTTGTAGTACCAACCTTGATAGGTTGCTTTAGTTGTTGATCAATTTTAATCCTAGGACTTTCTTTACCGAATCCTGATTTAACTTGAGCACTAGCCTTCTTTTTTGAAACAAGTATATCCACCTTAGGTGTATTTGATCTGGACCTAAGATCATACTTCTTTCTTTTAGGTTATTTTTGGATAATTTCATCAGCATCCCCTTCTTCAAACTGATTTAATATAAGAGCATCTTCATAATCATGTTGTGTCAAATGAGCAGGAGACGATTATGAATCATTTAAATGCATTGTAGGGTCATCTTCAATATCATCTACTTCTTCAACCTCTTCTACTGCATTGTTTTGAAAAGGGGTCAAAACTTTTTGATCTTCTTGATTCCTCCTTTCTCTTGGTAAGATTTGAGGTACATTATTAGGTCTCCTAAACTGGTTAAGGTTTATGTATCCACCTTCTTGTGTAGGTCTGATAGGTTGTTTTTGTTCCATTTTCAGCCTAGCCATTTTAGATGTCAAGGTTTTCAACATTTTGGCCATTTCATCCATCTTAGAATTAGATGTTGAATGAGAAGAAGAAGGTAGTTCTTCTTTCTGTTTTTTCCTGTCTCTATCACCCCTGGACTTTAAATTTTCTGCTGCTAGTATGTTGGATTCTACCTCAATAGTTGCTTCCTACATCAGACTCAGAGTAACATACCTCCTTTCTCTCAACAATAGAGAAAATTCAGCATCAAAGGCATTAGCAAAAGTAATTTTGGCCAATGTTTCTGAAGGCTTGATTTCATCTGGAATTTTACTATACATTTTATTGAGCCTTTTAGTAAAATCAGATATAGATTCTCCTTGTTTTCTTTTCAAAGCACCAAATTCAATGATGTAATATAAGTAGTATTTATTATCCCCCCAATATCTTAAAAAAGTATCATCCAGTGCATCAATATGAACAATTGAATTAGGTGGCAGGCTTCTAAACCATTTTCTTGCTTCACCATCTAAACTTTGCAGAAAAAAGTCTCATCCAAACATCTGCATGCTCCACATTAAAATTGTCTGCAAAGCTGTAGAAAGAATTTAAATGATCTTCAACAGTAACTCCTCCTTCTCCGTTGAATCTTGGCAAATACTTCATATAATCATTGGGTGGGAAAGCATATAGGACTTGTGGCAGGTTTAATGGTGCACATATAGATGCAACTATTGCATCCATTCTATTTACAACCATATTTGCTACCTTTGGTGTTTGGGCTGTAGGAGTGAGCAAAACTGGTGATGTAGAAAGAAAGACCGTTCATGGAGTGAAGCAACTTATCTGAGCTGATATATGTTTTTGATCTTTAGAAAACAGAGGTTTCTTTTCTGGACTAAAGTAGGATGATGGTTCCAGAAAAAGAGGGTTTTCAATAGAACAATAACGTGGTTTATTTTCTTCAGAAGAAAAAGACCGAGGTGATGATGATAGTGTTTCTGGTTCACTTTTAATATCTTTAGTACGATCCCTCAAAACTTCAGCTACAAATAAAGTATTTGTTTGTTCTTCTGCAATGATCTCAACAAACAACTTCCATTAATTTAGATTTAGTTTTGAAATAGTTGAAGGAAAAGAAACAGTAGCAGGATCAATAGTAGGCTTTGTTTCACTCTCAGGAATCACTCCTTCATCTGGTGTGAGTTTGACAATTTTAGAAGATTGTCCTTGAGTGTTGGTTGAAGGCAATTTTTCTTTTGAGGGAGAGGACTGTCCAGAAATGATTTTAGGTTTTCTTAATAATTTTTCAGGATCTGGCACTGTTGCAACAAGCTTAGGATCTAGGTTTTTTCTAGTAACTAGTTTATTTTTGGAGGATGAGGAAGTTGGAGGAATTTTAGGTGCTTTGCCTTCTCTTTTAGGAGCCAGGATTACCACAGAGGAGTCGCCAGGTGAAAAATACACAGTCTCATGTAATTGTCCAAAATATTGTTCACCATCAAGATTTGGATCTGATCTTGTCGTTCTCCCAGGGAAAAATACTTTGTGTCTTTGTTCCACAACAACGATGCCAAAAGATGTTAGTACCTAAAGTTGCACTTGACTGTGAGAGAGCAAGCCATGGAATCATCAATTTATTGCAATGGGTTTCAAGGGTTTTATGAATTGGTTTTTTAGAGAATGGTTGAAAGCTGCTTTAAGGGTTCAAGGTAAACACATAACTCAAAATAAAGCCAGAAGATAACCCAATGATTTAGTAAAAGGTAGTTACATTAATAGATCAGGCAATAAGGTAAATAAAGTGAGAAACTATGAGAGCATTCAATTTGTCAAACCCATATAGATTTCTTATTTCAAAATATAATTGAGAAACAAGAACATGTACTTGAAGGCAAGTCTTGATAATAAACAATAACAATAAAATGTTCACTGTATTACTTAAGAACAAGAAATCAATGTATTGCAATAGAAAAATGACTTCAAGTAAGAAAAGAAATAGAATATGAAATGAAAGAAAATCTGACCATCAACATGCCTTTGCCATTTAGTATCAATGTGGAATAAAAAATGTCTTACAGAGAAATTCAAAATAGGTCCCTGAAAGCCCAAATGTCGACCCTCATACAATCTTCTTTGTGTCTATTTAAAGTACACAGAGGATTACTATGTATCACATTTTCTAGTTTTACAGTTTGTAATAGGATCTAGTAAATGCTTATCTTCTAGGAGAATCAACTCAAACGAGCACCTATAATGCCGATATAGTAGAAATCTCGACAACTAACCCAAAATATCTTTTACAACAACTTGGAAAATCCCACAAAATTTGGAATCATATCTTACTGAGTTGTTCCATTCGAAATATCAAAATTTCATTTGATCCAAATATAGAAATTGAACCATTCATCATTTACTCCCTGAGTAATAGCATCAAAACATTCAAAACTGCAGGAAAGAACTTGATAAACCATCATGGTATTATAACTGCACTGGCTTTGTTGTCTCTCTGCTTCAGTTTGGTTGTTAACACAATATTGTGCCAATATAACCTAAAATTGGATTCTCGTACCTCCTTAAGCTGTGATTTTTGTTCTTTTGTTTTCCTTTTAAAATCCTGTATCTTCTCTGTCTGGAATTCCATTGCTCCACCAGAGCTTTATTTTTCTTTAATTGTTTTACCATACCTTGTAGCTCCTTACTCCTGTCTTTTTCTTTTCTAACTTTAACTTTAAACTCTGGATATTCCTCTACAGGTGCAGGTAGATTCAGGTCTATAGAAGTTTGAGGTTTTCTTATTTTGATTATATATCTTGAAGATAATCCAGAGCTATGATATTCATCTTCAGTGCTATCAGAATCCTTGGTCTCTTGGAAATTTTAGATAAACTCTTAAGCAAAAGGATCATCTTTGTCATCAGAAACTACACCTGTACCTCTAAACACAGATCCTGATTTTGAAGTTGATATAATGGTTTCTCTTGTCACAGGTCTCTTGGAGTATTGAGCAACCCATTTTCCCTTTTCTTGTCTCTTCCTCAAGTTTTAAGATTCTTTCTCAGTCTTGTGCAAAGAAGGTGTCTCTACTTGTTTTTTTATGCCTGTCTTGGAATCTTCTGAATTATCCTCTATAGTTATAAGATTCTCCTTTTTAATGGACGAATGAAACATGGTCTTTGAATTTAATCTAAATTTATTGGCAGCTCTGGTGGAGTTTCTCCTAGGGAACTTAGGCACACGTGTTGGATTTTTGCTCTATTTTTTTCCTTTTGCATTCTTCTTACTTGTAGATTTTTGTTTCTGCTTGACTGGGGTCTGAACTGGGCTCATAGTATAATCCTCATCTTCATCAATTTCCATATTTATATATGGATTAGGAAATATGTCAATGTCTTCATCTGGTTTAGATTTCTTACCTCGAATAGTGGTAGCTTTCTCATGATCTTTACCTACAGGCAAATCTCCAATGGTTTGTTGAATTTGCAATTTCCTCTTGCTAGCCTGAGTTACCCTAGCTACAGGTGATTCTTTTTTAATTAAGAACTCAGTGGCTTTACCAGTCTGTTTCTGTTGGGCTGATTTCTTCCCTTTGGCATTTTTGGATTTAGCTGACTGTAAATCGTTTCTTAAAGTCTGGATTAGCCAATCCCAGGATCTCTGGACTTCGTTTAAAGAGGAGATTACCAATGTCGTAATTAAACCCTGGTGAAAGAGACTACCTTTAGTTGTAGCAGGATGGGATTGCACCCTCTTGGAAATTTTAGATAAACTCTTAAGCAGAAAGTATGGTAAATTAAGAGGATAATCACCATTAATATGAATTAGTAGTCTGATATGGTAGAGATAAACCAATGAAAACCTGCCCTAACATGTAATCTACCTGTGGATGATTAGCAAAGTGATATGCCATTCCTTCTTTACCCAACTATGTGGTATTCCCTTTTTCCAGTTAGGGTTTTGTTTCTTTGGGATTAAAAATTGATTCACAAATTCCATAACCACATTCTCCTTCTTCCACCACCTTTCCCCGCCAACTGGAAATTTACAGGCTTTAGCAATTTAATGTTTAGTCACAAGCATCAATAATTTCCCAACTATAGCTTCAAATCCATCAAAATTCTGTGCAGAGACCATTGAAATCTGTTCATCGTGTCCCTAGAAGGTTGTGAAAAATTCAAACCAACCCGCATCTTTGAACCTCTACTCCATTTGAGGGTAGGCTTCGAGTAATTTTGTGCCCTCAGGCTCTAGTCTGATAATCTGGCAGCTCTTCTTTGGTGCCATGCCGCTGATATGGTCCTGTAAACAAATCTGAGAGGATTGATGATTTGAATTCTTAGTTCTTGTGGGATGTTAACAACTAAAAATTACTTCTTTCTTCAATTTGATCCCTGCAAAAAATAGCCGACACACTAAAATAGAAGGTGATAATTCTATTATGATTTTCAAACATGTTGATTTGATATAAGTGTGGCAGGTACAACTCAATCCCTCATATGTAGTTGTTATTGTTGCAACATCAACCCGAGAATAGATCATGAAGAGGCATGCAAATCCTCTAATCATGATTTGAGAAATTATAACGCGATCAGGGCAGGCTAACGCATGTAAAAATAGGATTATTCCTAGCGCTGCAGGAATAGTGCTATTTCTATAGCGCCTTTTCTGACTTGGCATAAATTTGAAAATTCAAATAATGAATGGACAAGTGATGTGACAAGATTTATCATATCAAATCCCAAACCTTTAAAAACTTTAAAAATCATTTAAAAGTGCATTAAAAATGGAAAAAATGACCATTTAAAACAAGAGGTAAAAATCAAGTTTGGGCAACAAAGCATAAGAAGGGAGAATCAAGGATTAGGGACACTCACTTAATCAAAAAAAAAGTTAGAGACTAGCACTGGCTCCTTCTGGGGATAAAGTTTCATGAGGAAACTTTAATATCTGCTGACCAATGCCTTTATATCCTTCCGATTCTTTGATTTTCCTATTCTGTCACCCTTTATTTAAAACACAAATTGCAATGAAACAATTCCATTGGGTATATAGAGTCTTTATTTGAATTCAAAAGAAAACCTACTATATAGACTGAAACGTTTTGATAAATCTTAAAGAAAGTAATGGTTAAGGAATCTCCCATTTACGAGGCCTCCAAAAATCTCTATGCCATCCAAATTATGTAAGAGAAAAGTATTGTTATTCATGACCTTGGCTATTTTGAAAGGACCATACCATAAGTTGTCAAACTTACCATGTTTAGCTTTTTCCTCTTGTTATCGCACGGTTTGTAGGAGAGGTCCAAGAGCTTGAGTCAGGGCTTGAAACCGGCGTAATAGGAGCTTCCCCACCCACTGTCACCTCGATGGGGAGCTCTTTCTATTCAGGAGGGCAAGTCCAAGGGAGACGTCCCTAAGGCAATCTGGATTAAGGAAGGCTAAAGAGTAAAGGCCAAGTCAAAGAGAACCCCTTCCACAGATTGCTGCCCAAGAAGAGATAGTCAAAAAGAACAATCCACTGATGAAGAGCCCCTGTTTGCGAGACAAAACAAAGAGAAAAACTAGAAAGTGCTTGCAGTGGGTTAGTACTTCATAAATATCCAAGACTATCTTTCAATAAATATATGAGCAATGGATTAATGCTATTATTGACGAAGTCAATGATGGCTAAACAAAGCAAAGATTTATATCACTTCACCAATAAATGCAATAAAAGACAAAGCATTCAATGTGTGCAATTGAACCATGTATCATATCACAAATGCAAAAAAATCAGATCTGCTCATAATAGACAATGTTTTCTGCGTCACAAATGCAGAAAATGGGTGACGTCAGCCCTAATTTGTTCAAGTTTTATAAGGGCAAAAGGCAAACGTTTTTGCATATAAGTCCAAGAAGGTAAACTATGCCTCAAAGCCAATCAAATTTCAAAGCTTTTATACTTCAAATTAGGGTCAAAGAGAACTTGACGTCACATGCAATATTGCTGCTGCAAAAGATGACGTCAGCCCTAGAATCAAACAAATTTGAAA
>JASDQU010010474.1:0-25824 GCA_032191745.1 Picea mariana | reverse complement strand
GTCCATTCATACCTGACCCCCTTGCGCTGCAAGGTGGTGATGGGTTTCGCTATCTTAGAGAACCCTTCGAAAAACCTTCTATAATAACTGGCTAGCCCCATGAAGCTTCTCACCTCATGAGCATTTTTTGGCATTGGCCAATCCATTATGGCCTTCACCTTTTCCGGGTCCACAAAAATTCCATGACCGAAAATTATATGACCTAAATAGTGACTCTCTTTCTAGAAGAAAGAACACTTCGACAACTTTCCATACAACTTGTTCTCTCTAAGGAATGACAACACCACTCGCAAGTGTTCCTCATGTTCTCTTTCATTCTTGGAATAGATGAGGATATAATCAAGAAAGACATGTACACAGAGGTCTAAGTACTTTCATAATACACCATTCATGGGGCTCAAGAATATTGTTGGTGCATTGGTCAAACCAAAAGGGACTACAATGAACTCATAATGCCCGAACCGATTTCAAAAGGCATTTTTAGGAATATCGCCTTCCTTAATCCTTAACTGGTGATACCGTGATCGGAGATCAATCTTGGAGAAAACCATTGCTCCTTTCATATGATCAAAGAGATCATATATTTGTGGTATTGGGTACCTATTCTTCATTTTATCATGGTTCAAGTCCCTGTAATATATGCACAGTCGTATAGGACCATCCTTCTTCTTGAAAAAAATTACTGGTGCACCCCAAGGTGAAACATTGGGCCTTATCAACCCTAAGTCAAGTAGTTCCTTCAACTGCATCTGCAACTCACAAAGTTCTGGTGCTGCCATCCTATATGGTGTCTTGGAAATTGGTGTTGCACCAGGTTTTAGCTCAATGGTAAAATCAAGCTCCCTTTCAAGAGGTAACCCTCACAACTCTTTCAGAAAAACATCCTCAAATTCCAACAATACTGGATATTGATCCATAGAGGGCCATTTCCCTTCATTTACTGCTTCCACTACATATAATCGACAACCTTTCCAATTGCAACGTTTAACCTTCATTGTTGAGATAAAGCATAGAGACACCTTCCTCCGTATACCATGGATCTCTATTGACCTTCCTTCATCATCAACACAAAGCACCCTCTTCGTGAAATAATCTACCATAGCTCGATGGGCTTCTAACCAATCCATCCCAATGATTAGGTCATATATCCCTATAGTAGTGACACACACCTTTGAACTAGTAGTACACACTCCCAGTTCTACTAGACAATTATCGACGTTAGGTCCTACCACTATTTTTTCCCCCGAAGCCATCTCAACTTGTTTAAAGTCATCATGCTCGTAGGCTTCCAACCCACACTTTTCAAATGCACAAGGTGAAATGAAACTATATGTAGCACCATAATCAAATAAAATTTTAAAATTGACATGATTTAGCATACCTGATGACTCCACCACCGTGGATTGATGTTTTTTCTGGCGATTATTGACCGCTGCATAAATTTGGTGGCTACTACTCACTCTTCCCATTGAGGCCTTTCCTTCTCTATGCACAAATCTTGATTGTGACTCTGGACAATCACAGTGGTAATGGGGTCCTCCACACCCCCAACAAGTAACACGATATGGAACCTGCACACTTCCCTATGAAGGCCTATGAAATGAGTTTCTTCCCCTAGATCCCCTGCACCTACTAGCTTCTCCCCAAGAAGATCATGGACCTGCTTGTTTCATGGGTGATGAGTGGGATTCCGTACTTGATGCCATTGAAATACCCGCTGCAAATGTTTTAGGTGCGACTCTATTCCCATAAGCAGGTGGCCTAGAGCTTCCTCCCTAGGAGAAGGTCCTAGGGGCCTTCCCCACAAATCGATTCTGTTGTGGAATGGTTGATCTCATTCCTCCATTTAAACTCATATGCTCTTTTTCATAACGATCACTTTCAACTGCTCCGGCCACTGACAATGGTTTCCACATCCGTACCATGGCCCTTATTAGTCCCTAAAGTTGCACTTGACTGTGAGAGAGCAAGCTAGGGCATCATCAATTTATTACAATGGTTTTTAAGGGTTTTATAAATCGGCTTTTTAGAGAATGGTTGAAAGTTGGTTCAAGGGTTCAAGGTAAACACATAACTCAAAATAAAGCTAGAAGATAACCCACTGATTTAGTAAAAAGTAGTCACATTAATAGATCAGACAGTAACGTAAATAAAGTGAGAAAATATGAGAGCATTCAATTTGTCAACCCCATATAGATTTCTTATTTCAAAATATAATTGAAAAACAAGAACATGTACTTGAAGGCAAGTCTTGATAATAAACAATAACAATAAAGTGTTCACTGTATTACTTAAGACCAAGAAATCAATGCATTGCAATAGAAAAATGACTTCAAGTAAGAAAAGAAATAGAATATGAAATGAAATAAAATATGACCATCAACATGCATTTTCCATTTAGTATCAATGTGGAATAAAAGTTGTCTTACAATGAAATTCAAAATAGGTCCCTGAAAGCCCAACTGTCGACCCTCATACAATCTTCTTTGTGTCTATTTAAAGTACACAAAGTATTACTATGGATCCTATTTTCTAGTTTTACAGTTTGTAATAGGATCTAGTCAATGCCTATCTTCTAGGAGAATCAGCTCAAATGAGCACTTATAATGCCGATATAGTAGAAAGCTCAACAACTAACCTAAAATATCTTTTACAACAACTTGGCAAATCCCACAAAATTTGGAATCATATCTTACTGAGTTGTTCCATTGGAAATATCAAAATTTCATTTGATCCAAATATAGAAATTGAACTGTTCATCTTTTACTCCCTGAGTAATAGCATCAAAACATTCAAAACTGTAGGAAAGAAAATCATAAACCATGATAGTATAATAACTGCACTTGCTTTGGTGTCTCTCTGCTTCAGTTTGGTTGTTAACACAATATTGAGCTAATATAACCTGAAATTGGATTCTCGTACCTCCTTAAGCAGTGTTTTTTGTTCTTTTCTTTTTCTTTTAAAATCCCGTGTCTTCTCTTGTTGTCTGGCATTCCATTGCTCCACCAGAGCTTTCTCTTTCTTTAATTATTTTACCATACCCTGTAGCTCCTTAATCCCATGTTTTTCTTTTCTAACTTTAACCTTAAACTCTGGATATTCCTCTACAGGTGTAGGTAGATTCATGTCTATAGCAGCTTGAGGTTTTCCTATTTTGATCATATATCTTGAAGATAATCCAGAGTTATGATCTTCGTATTTAGTGCTATCAGAATACATGGTCTCTCGAAGGTCTCTCGAAGGTCTTGAATTTGGTCTGGTTCTACAAAAGGATCATCTTTGTTATCAAAAACTACACCTGTACCTCTAAACACATATTCAGGTTTTGAAGTTGATCTAGTGGTTACTCTTGTCACAGGTCTCCTGGAGTATTGAACAACCTGTTTTCCCTTTTCTTGTCTCTTCCTCAAGTTTTAAGATTCTTTCTCAGTCTTTTGCAAAGAAGGTGTCTCTGCCCATTTTTTGATGCTTGTATTAGAATCTTCTGAATTATCCTCTATAATTATAAGATTCTCCTTTTTAATGGACAGATGAAACATGGCCTTTGAATTTAATCTAAATTTATTGGCAGCTTTGGTGGAGTTTCTCCTAGGTCACTTAGGCACAAGTGTTGGCTTTTTGCTTTGTTTTTTGAATTTTTCATTCTTCTTACTTGTAGATTTTTGTTTCTGCTTGACTGGGGTCTGAACTGGGCTCATAGTATAATCCTCATCTTCATCAATTTCGATATTTATATCTGGATTAGGAAATATGTCAATGTCTTCATCTGGTTTAGATTTCTTACCTCGACTAGTGGTAGCTTCCTCATGATCTTTACCTAAAGGCAAATCTCCAATGGTTTGCTAAGTTTGCAATTTCCTCTTGCTATCCCGAGTGACCCTAGCTACAGGTGATTCTTCTTTAATTAAGAACTCAGTGGCTTTACCAGTCTGTTTCTGTTGGGCTGATTTCTTCCCTTTGGCATTTTTGGATTTAGCTGACTATAAATTGTTTCTTAAAGACTGGATTAGCCAATCCCAAGATCTCTGGACTTCGTTTAAAGAGGAGATTACCAATGTCTTAATTAAACACTGGTGAAAGAGACTACCTTTAGTTGTAGCGGGATGGGATTACACCCTCTTGGAAATTTGAGATAAACTCTTAAGCAGAAAGTAGGGTAAATTAAGAGGATAATCACCATTAATATTAATTAGCAGTCTAATATGGCAGAGATAAACCAATGAAAACCTGCCGTCACATCTAATGTACCTGTGGATGATTAGCAAAGCGGTATGCCATTCCTTCTTTACCCAACTATGTGGTATTCCCTTTTTCCAGTTAGGTTTTTGTTTCTCAGGGATTAAAAACTGATTCACAAATTCCATAACCACATTCTCCTTCTTCCACCACCTTTCCCCACCAACTCGCAATCTACAGGATTTAGCAATTGAATGTTGAGTCACAAGCATCAGTAATTTCCCAACTATAGCTTCAAATCCATCAAAATTTTGTGCGAAGACCATTGAAATATGTTCATCATGTCCCTGGGAGGTTTTGAAAAAGTCAAACCAACCCGCATCTTTGAACCTCTACGCCATTTGAGGGTAGGCTTTGAGTAATTCTGTGCCCTCATGCTCTAGTTTGATAATCAGGCCACTCTTCTTTGGTGCCATGCTGTTGATATGGTCCTGTAAACAAATTTGAGAGGATTGATGATTTGAATTCTCAGTTCTTGTGGGATGTTAAGAACTAAAAATTACTTCTTTCTTCAATTTGTTCCCTGCACAAAATATCCAACGCACTAAAATAGAAGGTGATAATTCTGTTATGATTTTCAAACATGTTGATTTGATATAAGTGTGGCAGGTACAACTCAATCCCTCATATGTAGTTGTTATTATTGCAACATCAACCCAATAATAGATCGTGAAGAGGTATGCAGATCCTTTAATCACTATTTGAGAAATTATAACACGATCAGGGCAGGTCGACACATGTAAAAATATGATTATTCCTAGCGCTGCAGGAATAACGCTATTCTTGTAACGTCTTTTCTGACTTGGAAAAAAATTGAAAACTCATATAATGAATGGACAAGTGACGTGACAAGATTTATCATATCAAATCCTAAACCTTTAAAAACTTCAAAAATCATTGAAAACTGCATTAAAAATGGAAAAAATGACCATTTAAAACAAGAGGTAAAAATCAAGTGTGGGAAACAAAGCATAAGAAGGGAGGATCAAGGATTAGGGACACTCACTTAATCAAAAACAAAGTTAGAGACTAACACTGGCTCCTTCTGGGGGTAAACTTTCATGAGCAAACTTTAATATCTGTTGACCAATGTCTTTATATCCTTCTGATTCTCTGATTTTCCTGTTCTGTCACCCTTTATTTAAAACACAAACTGTAATGAAACAATTCCATTGGGTATATGAAGTCTTTATTTGAATTCAAAAGAAAACCTACTGTATAGACTGAAAATTTTTGATAAATCTTAAAGAAAGTAATGCTTTAGGAATCTCCCATTCACTGGGCCTCCAAAAATCTCAGTGTCATCCAAATTATGTAAGATAAAAGTATTGCTATTCACGACCTTGGCTATTTTTAAAGGACCATACCATAAGTTGTTAAACTTACCATGTTTATCTTTGTCCTCTCTTCTAGAATCCCATCTCAATACAAGATCTGCCTCTTTGAAAATATGTTTTTTGGTTCCCTTATCAAACGTGGGTTTGACTTTGCTCTGATGAACAACAACTTTCTGATCCATATTTTCTCTAGCATACTGAACCTCTATCATCTGAAAAACTCTCCTTTGAATATCATTGGGTTCTTCTAGCTCCTCTTGGAGAAATTTAAGAATATCTAAACTCAATTGAGTTGGGAAAATATCCTTTGTTCCATACACCATTTGGAAAGGGGAAGTTCCAATAGATTTCTTATTGTTGATCTGATCAGCCCATAGGACAAATTTTAACTTGGAATCCCATGACCTCTTGTTTTCTAGAAGTAGTTTTTTTATAATCCTTTTGAGGCTTTTATTGGACGATTATGCTAACCCATTTCCTTGGGGATAGTCATTAGTGGAGTGGACCAATTTGATGTTATACTTATTGAAAAAATCAATCATGGAGTTTGATTTGAAAGCTTGAGCATTGTCAGTAACTAGCTTCTTAGGACAACCAAATCTAGAAAAATATGCCCTTCAAGAAATTCCATGATTACCTTGTTTGTTGCATTTCGAGTTGGAATTTCTTCAATCCACTTAGTAAAGTAATTTTGGGCTGTAAGTATCCACTTATGTTGTCCAAAATATGATGGATTAATTTCCCCGATGAAATCTAAGCCCCACTGTTGAAATGGTCCATGAAAAATAATGGGTTTTAAAGGCAAAGACATAAGTTTTTGCTTTCCTGCAAACTTTTGACATGGTTCACATGCCCTGACTTGAGCAAATATGTCTCAAAACACTACTGGCCAATAAAAGCCTGCTCTTAAAATCTTGAAAGCAGTAGCTTTCCAATGGTGATGACCTCCACAAACACCATGATGTAAATCACAAAAAAATTGTTTTGCCTCTTCTTCATTAACACACCTCAACAAAATTCCATTAGGATCTTTCCAGAACAAGATTTGATCAATAATGCAATATTTCACTTATTTCAATTTGAGTGATCTTAACTTTTCTTTATCCAATTCAGGAGGAGATTGGAGATTTAGCAGAAAAAATACAATATCTTTGTACCATGGTGAAGAAGAATATTTGTTGCTTACCTATGAGCCAGTTTCAACAATCTGAAATGAGGAATTTTGTGATTTGCTTGAGAAATGATACAATCCAATTTCTTTGCAAATTGACTCTGTCATTAATTTGGCAAGGCCTTGTTCTTTTTATTAACTGAGTGGGATTTATATTCAGATTGTATTCTAGAATTTTCGTTATCCATTTTCCTCTATTTCCTTCACAATCATGTTGAACCAAAATTTCTTTAACTGCACTATTTGGAACATATGCAGTGATTCAGATTGTAGAACATATACCCTGAAAGATTTTAAATCCTTCACCATAGCGTATGCCTGTTTCTCCATAATATCATATTTCAATTCAGAGTCTCTGAGAGTTTTTCTAAAAAAAGAGATAGGTTTCTCATACTCCTGATCATTTCTTTGTAAAAGAACAACAACTATAGTGTCTTCAGAAGCAAATGAAAAAATCATGAATTCCTTGGAGTAATTAGGGCTGATGAGAACATGGGCCTGAACAACAGCCTGCTTAATCTTCTCAAATGATTCTTTATCTTCTAGTATGCACTTGATTTCTGCATCCTTTTTCAACATATCAATAATGTACTTGATGATCTCTGCAAAATTTGGTATAAATCTCCTTAAAAAATTAATTTTACCTACGAAGGATTGGATAGACTTCTTGTTTACTGGAATTTCTATTTGCTGAATAGCTTTAACTCTTTCAAGATCTATCTTGATTCCTTCTGGTGAAACAATATGTCCTAAAAGTTTTCCTTCCTCCATGGAAAAATGAGATTTTTTAGGGTTTAATGATATACCATACCTCCTGCATTTTTCAAATGTCTGCTTCAAATGCTGCAAGTGTTCTTCATCGGAGGCTAAAAATACAATGATGTCATCAAGATAAATAACCATAAACTTTTTTTTGTCACCAATAAATGCAATATCCATAGCCCTCTAAAACGTTGCTCCTGCATTCATCAATCCAAAAGGCATCTTTTCATACATGAAAGTGCCCCAGGGAGTGGTAAAAGTTGTTTTCTTATTATCTTCTTCCATTACTGATATCTGATTATACCCTGAATAGCCATCAAGCATAGAAATCTTCTTTTCCCCTACTACTATTTGTAAAATATGATCCATTTTTGGTAATGGATAATTTTCTTTTAAAGAACACCTGTTCAAATTCCTGAAGTCCACACAAAGCCTGCTCTCTCCACTCTTTTTCCCGAAAATCACTAAATTAGCTACCCACTATGAGTATCTCAATGGTACTATAATTTTGGCATCTAATAACCTTTTCAGTTCTTTTTCTATTATGTGTAACAACAATGGATTAAGTATCCTAGACTTCTGCTTAAAAGGTTTTGATCCAAACTTTAAAGGAATCTTGTGTTGCATAATCTCTGTATCAAAAACCTTTAGGTCTTCATAAGACCAGGCAAACACATTTGAATACTGTTTCATCAAATTTACATACTTGTCTCTCTGTTTTTCTGACAGTTTTCTAGATAATTTCACCATCCTGGGATTTAGATTTGAACTGATATCACATGTTATCACATCAGTCTCTTCTGTCTAAATAACAATTTTTTGGAAACATTGTTGTGGTCAAATAATCTCTCAAGTGGAACCAAACCTTTAGGCACATGAATTGTTTTCAATTCAATAATTTTGTGCCCAACAACACTGTCTTGAAGAACATTTGCAGCATGTACTTCCATATCATCGTTCTCATTATCCTTATCTATTGAAATATCGAAAAACTCATCAGTGGTCTTTAAGAATCTTTGAATCTCATGGTCATATTTAAAAACTTGCCAATTTTTTATGTTATCTGGTATTGAGGGTCCATGTATAACCTTAATCTCAAATTTTAAGTTAGGAAAAAATGGAGTCTTGAAGTTACTAGCTGCAAGTGCTAAAGAGTCAGCCTGGTGATTCAAATTCCTGTGCACAAAAGTGATGTTGAGTGCCAAGAAGAAATTATCCACATAATCCCACACCTCATTCCTATATTGCTTTAGCCTCTACTGTTTGGTATGATAAATGTTTTTTATCTGATGGATAATAAGTTTTAAATCTCCAAAAACAAAAAGTTTATCTATACCCATATTTTTGGCAGCTTTCAATCCTAACAACATAGTTTCATATTCACTGATGTTGTTAGTTGTATCAAATTCTAGTTTGCATGACATAGGAATGATTTCTTTGGTAGGGGAAATTAAAACAATCCCAACCCCAGAACCTTCTTTTGGGCAAGCCCCATCAAAAAACATTTTCCAGACGAATTTTTTTGCACAGTCTTCAACTGTAGGTGTTATTTTTCTAACTGATGTTTCAACCATTTGATCACCAATGTGAAAAATAGAAGAAACAAGTTCAGCTTCTACAACATATATGGGACGATTACTAGGGTTTTCATGATCACTTACCAACTAAGCCAACCTTACTTCCCTGTACAATCTTCGATGTTCTCCACCAAAAATAGGTATGGTAGCATAACTGAGATCCATTTGTAATGTGCCTCCTACTTTTTTAGCCCATGACCTTGACAGAAGCATCCCAAATTTTGGAGGTATTTCAGCCACAATAACATCCAATACCACACTTTTCATAGGTAACTAAGATAAAGTAACAACCGTGTCTTTAATGACTCCTAGACATTTAACTTTTCTGGAGTCGAATGAATATAGGTCTAGGTAAGGTTTAGTGATGTCTAAACCTAATTCATCCATTACCACTTTTGGCATGACATTGTGTGAAGCCCCTGAATCCGTTAAACAATTGTGAAATATTTTGTCATGAATGTTCAAAGATATGTAGAAAGGAGGAGAAGCACCAGTCCTATCTTCAATATGAGGTCCAATGGTTATAGTAGGATTCTCATCTTCAAGGTTGATAGTATTTGAAAATGTGACATGAGCAGGGGAATGCAATGCCTTGAGAACAAACTTCCTAAAAGGATCCGTTTTCATTAATTCTATTAGAGGTATGGGGATTTAAATCTTGTTAATTTCACGTTCCAGGCTGAAATAAGGAACAACCTTTTCAGTTTCCTTTAACTTTGTAGTACCAACCTTGATAGGTTGCTTTAGTTGTTGATCAATTTTAATCCTAGGACTTTCTTTACCGACTCCTGATTTAACTGGAGTACTAGCCTTCTTTTTTGAAACAGGTATATCCACCTTAGGTGTATTTGATCTGGACCTAAGATCATACTTCTTTCGTTTAGGTTATTTTTGGATAATTTCATCAGCATCCCCTTCTTCAAACTGATTTAATATAAGAGCATCTTCATAATCATGTTGTGTCAAATGAGCAGGAGATGATTCTGAATCATTTAAATGCATTGTAGGGTCATCTTCAATATCATCTACTTCTTCAACCTCTTCTACTGCATTGTTTTGAAAAGGGGGCAAAACTTTTTGATCTTCTTGATTCCTCCTTTCTCTTGGTAATATTTGAGGTACATTATTAGGTCTCCTAAACTGGTTAGGGTTTATGTATCCACCTTCCTGTGTAGGTCTGATAGGCTATTTTTGTTCCATTTTCAGCCTAGCCATTTTAGATGTCAAGGTTTTCAACATTTTGGCCATTTCATCCATCTTAGAATTAGATGTTGTATGAGAAGAAGAAGGTAGTTCTTCTTTCTGTTTTTTCCTGTCTCTATCACCCCTGGACTTTAACTTTTTTGCTGCTAGTATGTTGGATTCTACCTCAATAGTTGCTTCCTACATCAGACTTAGAGTAACATACCTCCTTTCTCTCAACAACAGAGAAAATTCAGTATCAAAGGCATTAGCAAAAGTAATTTTGGCCAATGTTTCTGAAGGCTTGATTTCATCTGGAATTTTACTATACATTTTATTGAGCCTTTTAGTAAAATTAGATATAAATTCTCCTTGTTTTCTTTTCAAAGCACCAAATTCAGTGATGTAATATAAGTAGTATTTATTATCCCCCCAATATCTTAAAAAAGTATCATCCAGTGCATCAATATGAACAATTGAATTAGGTGGCAGGCTTCTAAACCATTTTCTTGCTTCACCATCTAAACTTTGCACAAAAAAGTCTCATCCAAACATCTGCATGCTCCACATTAAAATTGTCTGCAAAGCTGTAGAAAGAATTTAAATGCTCTTCAGCGGTAACTCCTCCTTCTCCGTTGAATCTTGGCAAATACTTCATATAATCATTAGGTGGGAAAGCATATAGGACTTGTGGCAGGTTTAATGGTGCACATATAGCTGCAACTATTGCATCCATTCTATTTACAACCATATTTTGTACCTTTGGTGTTTGGGCTGTAGGAGTGAGAAAAACTGGTGATGTAGAAAGAGAGACCATTCATGGAGTGAAGCAACTTATTTGAGCTGATATATGTTCTTGATCTTCAGAAAACAGAGGTTTCTTTTCTGGACTAAAGTAGGATGATGGTTCGAGAAAAAGAGGATTTTCAAAAGAACAATAACGTGGTTTATTTTCTTCAGAAGAAAAAGACCGAGGTGATGATGATAGTATTTTTGGTTCACTTTTAATATCTTTAGTATGATCCCTCAAAAATTCAGCTACAAATAAAGTATTTGTTTGTTCTTCTGCAATGAGCTCAACAAACAACTTCCATTAATTTAGATTTAGTTTTGAAATAGTTGAAGGAAAAGAAACAGTAGCAGGATCAATAGTAGGCTTTGTTTCACTCTCAGGAATCACTCCTTCATCTGGTGTGAGTTTGACAATTTTAGAAGACTGTCCTTGAGTGTTGGTTGAAGGCAATTTTTCTTTTGAGAGAGAGGACTGTCCAGAAATGATTTTAGGTTTTCTTAATAATTTTTCAGGATCTGGCACTGTTGCAACAAGCTTAGGATCTGGGTTTTTTCTAGTAACTAGTTTATTTGTGGAGGATGAGGAAGTTGGAGGAATTTTAGGTGCTTTGCCTTCTCTTTTAGGAGACATAATTACCATAGAGGAGTTGCCAGGTGAAAAATACACAGTCTCATGTAATTGTCCAAAATATTGTTCACCATCAAGATTTGGATCTGATCTTGTCGTTCTCCCAGGGAAAAATACTTTGTGTCTTTGTTCCACAACAACGATGCCAAAAGATGTTAGTACCTAAAGTTGCACTTGACTGTGAGAGAGCAAGCCAGGGAATCATCAATTTATTGCAATGGGTTTTAAGGGTTTTATGAATTGGTTTTTTAGAGAATGGTTGAAAGTTGCTTTAAGGGTTCAAGGTAAACACATAACTCAAAATAAAGCCAGAAGATAACCCAATGATTTAGTAAAAGGTAGTCACATTAATAGATTAGGCAATAAGGTAAATAAAGTGAGAAAATATGAGAGCATTCAATTTGTCAAACCCATATAGATTTCTTATTTCAAAATATAATTGAGAAACAAGAACATGTACTTGAAGGCAAGTCTTGATAATAAACAATAACAATAAAATGTTCACTGTATTACTTAAGACCAAGAAATCAATGTATTGCAATAGAAAAATGACTTCAAGTAAGAAAAGAAATAGAATATGAAATGAAAGAAAATCTGACCATCAACATGCCTTTGCCATTTAGTATCAATGTGGAATAAAAAATGTCTTACAATGAAATTCAAAATAGGTCCCTGAAAGCCCAAATGTCGACCCTCATACAATCTTCTTTCTGTCTATTTAAAGTACACAAAGGATTATTATGGATAACATTTTCTAGTTTTACAGTTTGTAATAGGATCTAGTCAATGCCTATCTTCTAGGAGAATCAACTCAAACGAGCACCTATAATGTTGATATAGTAGAAAGCTCGACAACTAACCCAAAATATCTTTTACAACAACTTGGAAAATCCCACAAATTTTGGAATCATATCTTACTGAGTTGTTCCATTCGAAATATCAAAATTTCATTTGATCCAAATATAGAAATTGAACTATTCATCATTTACTCCCTGAGTAATAGCATCAAAACATTCAAAACTACAGGAAAGAACTTGATAAACCATCATGGTATTATAACTGCATTGGCTTTGTTGTCTCTCTGCTTCAGTTTGGTTGTTAACACAATATTGTGCCAATATAACCTTAAATTAGATTCTCGTACTTCCTTAAGCTGTGCTTTTTGTTCTTTTATTTTCCTTTTAAAATCCTGTATCTTCTCTGTCTGGAATTCCATTGCTCCACCAGAGCTTTATCTTTCTTTAATTGTTTTACCATACCATGTAGCTCCTTACTCCTGTCTTTTTCTTTTCTAACTTTAACTTTAAACTCTGGATATTCCTCTACAGGTGCAGGTAGATTCAGGTCTATAGAAGTTTGAGGTTTTCTTATTTTGATTATATATCTTGAAAATAATCCAGAGCTATGATCTTCATCTTGAGTGCTATTAGAATCCTTGGTCTCTGGAAGGTCTGGAATCTGGTCTGGTTCTGCAAAAGGATCATCTTTGTGATCAGAAACTACACCTGTACCTCTAAACACAGATCCATATTTTGAAGTTGATCTAGTGGTTTCTCTTGTCACAGGTCTCTTGGAGTATTGAGCAACCCGTTTTCCCTTTTCTTGTCTCTTCCTCAAGTTTTAAGATTATTTCTCAGTCTTGTGCAAAGAAGGTGTCTCTGCCTATTTTTTTATGCCTGTCTTGGAATCTTCTGAATTATCCTCTATAGTTATAAGATTCTCCTTTTTAATGGACGAATGAAACATGGTCTTTGAATTTAATCTAAATTTATTGGCAGCTCTGGTGTAGCTTCTCCTAGGGAACTTAGGCACACGTGTTGGATTTTTGCTCTGTTTTTTTTCCTTTTGCATTCTTCTTACTTGTAGATTTTTGTTTTTGCTTGACTTGGGTCTCAACTGGGCTCATAGTATAATCCTCATCTTCATCAATTTCCATATTTATATATGGATTAGAAAATATGTCAATGTCTTCATCTGGTTTAGATTTCTTACCTCGAATAGTGGTAGCTTTCTCATGACCTTTACCTACAGGCAAATCTCCAATGGTTTGCTGAATTTGCAATTTCCTCTTGCTAGCCCGAGTTACCCTAGCTGCAGGTGATTCTTTTTTAATTAAGAACTCAGTGGCTTTACCAGTCTGTTTCTGTTGGGATGATTTCTTCCCTTTGGCATTTTTGGATTTAGCTGACTGTAAATCGTTTCTTAAAGTCTGGATTAGCCAATCCCAAGATCTCTGGACTTCATTTAAAGAGGAGATTACCAATGTCTTAATTAAACCCTGGTGAAAGAGACTACCTTTAGTTGTAGCAGGATGGGATTGCACCCTCTTGGAAATTTTAGATAAACTCTTAAGCAGAAAGTAGGGTAAATTAAGAGGATAATCACCATTAATATGAATTAGCAGTCTGATATGGTAGAGATAAACCAATGAAAACCTGCCCTAACATGTAATCTACCTGTGGATGATTAGCAAAGCGATATGCCATTCCTTCTTTACCCATCTATGTGGTATTCCCTTTTTCCAGTTAGGGTCTTGTTTCTTTGGGATTAAAAATTGATTCCCAAATTCCATAACCACATTCTCCTTCTTCCACCACCTTTCCCCGCCAACTGGAAATTTACAGGCTTTAGCAATTTAATGTTTAGTCACAAGCATCAGTAATTTCCCAACTATAGCTTCAAATCCATCAAAATTCTATACGAAGACCATTGAAATCTGTTCATCGTGTCCCTGGAAGGTTGTGAAAAATTCAAACCAACCCGCATATTTGAACCTCTACGCCATTTGAGGGTAGGCTTTGAGTAATTTCGTGCCCTCAGGCTCTAGTCTGATAATCTGGCAGCTCTTCTTTGGTGCCATGCCGCTGATATGGTCCTGTAAACAAATCTGAGAGGATTGATGATTTGAATTCTTAGTTCCCGTGGGCTGTTAAGAACTAAAAATTACTTCTTTCTTCAATTTGTTCCCTGCACAAAATAGCTGACACACTAAAATAGAAGGTGATAATTCTATTATGATTTTCAAACATGTTGATTTGATATAAGTGTGGCAGGTACAACTCAATCCCTCATATGTAGTTGTTATTATTGCAACATCAACCCGATAATAGATCATGAAGAGGCATGCAAATCCTCTAATCATGAGTTGAGAAATTATAACGCGATCAGGGCAGGCTAACGCATGTAAAAATAGGATTATTCCTAGCGCTACAGGAATAAGGCTATTCCTGTAGCACCTTTTCTGACTTGGCATCAATTTGAAAATTCAAATAATGAATGGACAAGTGATGTGACAAGATTTATCATATCAAATCCTTAACCTTTAAAAACTTTAAAAATCATTTAAAAGTGCATAAAAAATGGAAAAAATGACCATTTAAAACAAGAGGTAAAAATCAAGTTTGGGCAACAAAGCATAAGAAGGGAGAATCAAGGATTAGGGACACTCACTTAATCAAAAAAAAAGTTAGAGACTAACACTGGCTCCTTCTGGGGATAAAGTTTCATGAGGAAACTTTAATATCTGCTGACCAATGCCTTTATATCCTTTCGATTCTTTGATTTTCCTATTCTGTCACCCTTTATTTAAAACACAAATTGCAATGAAACAATTCCATTGGGTATATAGAGTCTTTATTTGAATTCAAAACAAAACCTACTATATAGACTGAAACGTTTTGATAAATCTTAAAGAAAGTAATGGTTCGGGAATCTCCCATTTACGAGGCCTCCAAAAATATCTGTGTCATCCAAATTATGTAAGAGAAAAGTATTGTTATTCATGAGCTTGGCTATTTTGAAAGGGCCATACCATAAGTTGTCAAACTTACCATGTTTAGCTTTTTCCTCTCTTCTAGCATCCCATATCAATACAAGATCTCCCTCTTTGAAAATATCTTTCTTGGTTCCCTTATCAAATGTGGCTTTGACTTTTCTCTAATGAACAACAACTTTCTGATCCATCTTTTCTCTAGTCTACTGAGCCTCTATCATTTGAAAAACTCTCCTTTGAATATCATTGGGTTCTTCTAGCTCCTCTTGCAAAAATTTAAGAACAGGTAAACCCAATTGAGTTGGGAAAATAACCTCTGTTCCATACACCATTTGGAAAGGGGAAGTTCCAATAGATTTCTTATTTATCATCCGATTAGCCCATAGGGAAAATTTTAACTTGGAATCCCATGACCTCTTGTTTTCTGCAAGTAGTTTTTTGATAATCCTTATGAGGCTTTTATTGGACGATTACGCTAACCCATTTCCTTGGGGATAGTATGGAGTGGAGTGGATCAATTTGATGTTATACTTATTGAAAAATTCAATCATGGAGTTTGATTTGAAAGATTGAGCATTGTCAGTAACTAGCTTCTTAGGACAACCAAATCTAGAAAAAATATGCCCTTCAAGAAATTCCATTATTACCTTGTCTGTTGCATTTTGAGTTGGAATTGCTTCAATCCACTTAGTAAAGTAATATGTGGCTGTAAGTATCCACTTATGTTGTCCAGAAGATGAAGGATTAATTTTCTTGATGAAATCTAAGCCCCACTGTTGAAATGGTTCATGAGCAATAATGGGTTTTAAAGGCACATACATAAGTTTTTGCTTTTCTGCAAACTTTTGACATGGCTCACATGCCTTGACCTGAGCAAATATGTCTGAAAATAGTATTGGCCAATAATAGCCTACTCTTAAAATCTTGAAAGCAGTAGCTTTCCAATGGTGATGACCTCCACAAACACCACGATGTAAATAAAAAAAAATGTGTTTTGCCTCTTCTTCATTAACACGCCTCAACAAAATTCCATTAGGATCTTTCCAGAACAAGATTTGATCAATAATGCAATATTTCATTGATTTCAATTTGAGTGATCTGAACTTTTCTTTATCCAATTCAGGAGGATACTGAAGATTTAGTAGAAAAAATACAATATCTTTGTACCATGGTGAAGAAGAATATTTGTCGGTTACCTGTGAGCCAGTTTCCTCAATCTGAAATAAAGAATTTTGTGATTTGCTTGAAAAATGATACAATCCAATTGCTTTGCAATTTGACTCTATCATTAATTTGGCAAGGCCTTGTCCTTTTATTAACTGAGTGGGATTTATAGTTAGATTTTATTCCAGAATTTTCATTATCCATTTTCCTCTCTTTCCTTCACAATCAGGTTGAACCAAAATTTCTTTAACTACACTATTTGGAACATATGTAGTGATTTCAGATTGTAGAACATATACCCTGAAAGATTTTAAAGCCTTCACCAGAGCATATGCCTGTTTCTCCATAATATCATATTTCAATTCAGAGTCTCTGAGATTTTTGCTGAAAAAAGAGATAGGTTGCTCATACCCCTGATCATTTCTTTGTAAAAGAGCAATAACTATAATGTCTTTAGAAGCAAATAAAAAAATCATGAATTTCTTGGAGTAATTAGGGCTGATGATAACATGGGCCTGAACAAGAGCCTGCTTAATCTTCTCAAATGATTCTTTAGCTTTTGGTATCCACTTGATTTATGCATCCTTTTTCAACATATCAATAATGTACTTGATGATCTCTGCAAAATTTCGTATATTCCCCTTAAAAAACTAATTTTACCTATGAAAGATTGGATAGAATTTTTGTTTCTTGGAATGTCTATCTGTTGAATAGCTTTTACTCTTTCAAGATCTATCTTGATTCCTTCTGGTGAAACAATATTTCCTAAAAGTTTTCCTTCCTCCATGGAAAAATGAGTTTTTTTAGGGTTTAATGATATACCATACCTCCTGCATTTTTCAAATGTCTGCTTCAAATGCTGCAAGTGTTCTTCATCAGAGGTTGAAAATACAGTGATGTCATCAAGATAAGTAACCATAAACCTGTATTTCTCACCAATAAATGCAATATCCATAGCCCTTTGAAAGGTTGCTCCTACATTCATCAATCCAAAAGGCATCTTTTCATACATGAAAGTGCCCTAGGAAGTGGTAAATGTTGTTTTCTTCTTATCTTCTTCCATTATTGATATCTGATTTTACACTGAATAACCATCAAACATAGAAATCTTCTTTGCCCCTACTACTCTTTGTAAAATATGATCCATTTTTGGTAATGGATAATTGTCTTTTAAAGAACACCTGTTCAAATTCAAGTCCACACAAAGCCTTATCTCTCCACTCTTTTTCCTAACAATCACTAAATTAGCTACCCACTATGAGTATCTCAGTGGTACTATAATTTTGGCATCCAATAACCTTTTTAGTTCTTTTTCTATTATGGGTAACAACAATGGATTAAATTGCCTAGACGTCTGCTTAAAAGGTTTTGATCCAGGCTTTAAAGGAATCTTGTGTTGCATAATCTCTTTATAAGAAACCTTTAGGTCTTCATAAGACCAGGCAAATACATCTGAATACTGTTTCATCAAATTTACATACTTCTCTCTCTGTTTTTCTGACAGTTTTCTAGATAATTTCACCATCCTCGGATTTAGATCTGCACTGATATCACAGTATATCACATTAGTCTCTTATGTCTGAATAACAACTTTTCTGGAAACATCGTTGTGGTCAAATAATCTCTCAAGTGGAACCAAACCTTTAGGCAGATGATTTGTTTTCGATTCAATAATTTTGTGTCCAACAACACTGTCTTGAAGAACATTTGCATCATGTACTTCCATATCATCATTCTCATTATCCCGATCTATTGAAATATTGGAAAACTCATCAATGGTCTTTAAGAATCTTTGAATCTCCTGGTCATCTTTAAAAACTTTGTCATCTTTAATACTTTTTTTACTTACTTTTAATATATATATATATATATAATTAATTTAAGGTATTTAAATTTATTTATAATAAAAATAAATTCGGTGTGGGCAATGTGGGACTTGGCATGAGGCCACGTGCCTACCCCCTTAGTATCGCAAATAAAATAAAATAAAAATTCGACACAAAACCTTATCCTCTCGGCCCTCTCTCCTCATTCTTCCCACCACCGTGACTGTTTTCTCTACAACAGAGGGTTCGTCAAGATTTTGGAGGAATGTTGTAGTAGAACCATGGCTGCCAGGCCAAATGTTCTTGTAGAGATAAGCATTTAAAAAAATCTATGCAGGTCGGCTTTTTTTCTATCATGCAACCATGCAGAAAACCACAGAGGCTTGGGCATGGTCGGTCATGGCCTCCTTGGGTGCACACCTTATGCCCTCTAGAGCAGTGCTCTTCAGTGGAGCACTCTGCATCCAAAGGCCCTTTGTGCTTGGTTGATGTGTAGATGTAAATTCACTACTCCTTCTAAGTAGCTAATTTAAACTGAAGCTCTTCCCTTGATGCACTTGGCCGCAGACAAAAACGACACCAAGAGGTCCTTTGATGAGATGGAGATTGGCAACATCCTAGAGGTCCATGTCCTATGGAAAAATTACACTCTTATGCGGGAAAAATAAGTGTAATGCCCTTCCCATCACAGTAGACCAACCTAAGGGCCTGACAGGGCTAGTTGGAGCCGCCACTGTAGGATTCGAAGGACTTGCATGAGAAAGGTAGATTATTTATTCTTACCCGACCCCATGGGGTTCGAAACCCCAACATATGCATCATCATTGTTGCAGAGAACACAAAGGAAGAGGCGCACCCCCTCCGCTCGACTCATCGGGATTCGAAGGCAAGCTCGATTGAGAATGGTGAGAATATAAAAGATTTAGAGGGAGCGACAAATTTAATTGGTGGTATTAGATGAAANTGCCAGACCAACTGTCCTTGTAGAGATAAGCGTTTAAAAAAATCTATGCAGGTTGGCTTTTTTTCTATCATGCAACCATGCAGAAAACCACAGAGGCTTGGGCATGGTCGGTCGTGGCCTCCTTGGGCGCACACCTTATGCCCTCTAGAGCAGTGCTCTTCAGTGGAGCACTTTGCATCCAAAGGCCCTTTGTGCTTGGTAGATGTGTAGATGTAAAGTCACTACTCCTTCTAAGTAGCTAATTTAAACTGAAGCTCTTCCCTTGATGCACTTGGCCGCAGACAAAAACGACACCGAGAGGTCCTTTGATGAGATGGAGATTGGCGACATCCTAGAGGTCCATGTCCTATGGAAAAATTACACTCTTATGCGGGAAAAATGAGTGTAATGCCCTTCCCATCGCATTAGACCAACCTAAGGGCCTGACAGGGCCAGTTGGAGCCGCCACTGTAGGATTCGAAGGACTTGCAGGAGAAAGGTAGATTATTTATTCTTACCCGACCCCATGGGGTTCGAAACCCCAACATATGCATCATCATTGTTGCAGAGAACATAAAGGAAGAGGCACACCCCCTCCGCTCGACTCATCGGGATTCGAAGGCGAGCTCGATTGAGAACGGTGAGAATATAAAAGATTTAGAGGGAGCGACAAATTTAATTGGTGGTATTAGATGAAATGGGGCACACAACTTAGATTTTTCCTAGAGGTGAGGAGGGCATAGAAAAAAAAATCAATTGTAGAAAAAAGGGTTTCCAAGTAGTGGATCAGAGGGAAAATATGTTGACTTCATTGCTTAGGGTTTCAGGATGTACCAGAGGCAGGACGCAACAACCAACATGCGTTTGATGACCAACGAGGAGGAAAAGGCATGAACATGTAGCTCTTGGCATATGGAATTCATGTAGCTCTTGGCATATGGAATTCATGAATGTAATCATCTGGGTCATTATATTTCTATATTTCAATGATGCTCTTTTTTCTCTCTCTCTATATATATTATTTTATTTGATAGGGTTTTCAAAAGAACAAGCTTAGTTTAGCCCTATGTACTCATTGTTCCCTATATTTTATGTGTGCTCCTCCCAATAAAGAAATGTAATATGTCACATTACATGTATATGCTTATAGTTTGTTATGATCTTTTGTATATGCTTATTTTTTCACCCTCTTCTCTTCTACCATTTGCAGGAAAAAATGTTAACTGGAATTTTAATAAAAATATTAAGGTTTATTTAAAATAAAAACCTTATAATTATACAATACTTGTGTTTTTTTGTTTGTTTCTACTCTTATATATATATATATATATATATATATATATATATATATATCATTATGATCAGTTTACGTATTTTCCAATTTACATTTATCTTAGTATTTTTTAAGGTCAGATCTTTGTTACTTCTTTGTCTCCCTTGTAGGTGAAGTTTCTTACATGTTAGCAGGTAGCTCTGGAACAAGAAACAAGAGGCTAGAGTAAGCTACACGATATATTTTCCTGTTACACTCTCTCTTCATTAAGATTTCAATTTATTGAGTAGTTTTCTCTGGTGGGTCATTTCTGGGTTGTTCTCAAGGGTTTAAGGCCTGTAAATAAAGGGTTTCTAGGCTGTAGGTTACAAGCTTTTTTAGGGAAAATTTCTCAGTTAGGTGGGTGGTCAAGAGCTAGGTTTCAGTTTTGAAACCTAGCTCTGATACCATATGTAAAGCCCTTCCCAGGGCTTCATAGTTAAACTTTGAAGTTGTAATCTGGTTAACAATCTAATTTCATTAAGTCTGAAATTTAAGTTCTTTCTCTTTGTTTTTAACAAGTCAATAAAACCATAATCAATTACTTGACAACAATTTCATGAATACATAATGAAATTTAATTGAAGCAAAGATAATTTATAGTTTACCTCTTGAAGAAGAAGGTTGTCCTGGTTGTTGTTGTCTCTTTCTCTGGTTGTTGAGTGCCTCGTGCTGTTGAAATTGAAACTGCTCGAAACTGTTTCTTGCCAACTAGCTAGGAACAGAGCTTCTCCAACTCCCTAGCTCCATGAAATTAGATTTCCTTGCCCTCGAGCCCAAAATCCCAGTAACCTAGTCCACTAGTAAAAACCCCCAAAGAAATTTAACCTCCTTCTCCTTTCCCTCTCTAGTTTCTCCTTCTCCTCCCAATAAAAATATCCCTCTCCAAGTCCAACCCCCTCTTCCTTATCCTCCTCTCTCGAATCATTTCCCCCATTAATTTCCCATCTGCCTGATATTTTGTCATTAATTCTTTACCTACCTTTAATAAAATAAAATAATAATTCTTTTGATTGTTGCATTACTGAATTTAAAATATAAATATAAATTTTCATTAACTCAATAATTAATTGACTTAATTTAAACTAAATTAATCATAATAATTAAATTGAATTAACTGGGTGTTACATGGGTTATCCCTTTTATCTAGTGAAAAAAGTCCACTCATTTTATTTATAAAAGGAGTACTTATAAATATCTTATCTACCTTCGACCTAATGTGAATCAAGCATATTCTTCCATGCACACAAGCTTCATACTACCTATTGAGAAAGAAGAATGCACTTCTTCCTCCCTAATACGCGATAACTGATCAAATATGCAACTAGCTACAGATCTTCATCCACATAATATTCTTCAATGTAGAACTCCATGGACCACTACCACAAGCTCTAATACTAAATGTTGGGTTTAATATTTAGCAACAAATGTACTCAAACATATATCAAGTACAGGACACTAAGAGTTTCAAGAGGGAGTATGAAATATTAACTCCTACTTGTGATATATGATGAATNCACAATGTAGAACTCCATGGACCACTACCACAAGCTCTAATACTAAATGTTGGGTTTAATATTTAGCAACAAATGTACTCAAACATATATCAAGTACAGGACACTAAGAGTTTCAAGAGGGAGTATGAAATATTAACTCCTACTTGTGATATATGATGAATACATTATAATATGTAAATTAAATAGACCATACATAAAATTCTACGTGTGAATCAAATATGAGGACAACGAGAGAAGTTGGGATGAGGATTTCATAGAATCAAGTTAAGAAATGAATAGGGACATTGTTAGAGATAGTTATGGATCGAGATATTATTGGAGGTAGTTATGGATATGGTTGCATCAAATATCTTATTATGACATAATGTTATGGTCACCTATTCTATGTAAAGGAACTCTTTGTACAACACAAACATGCATGAGTAATGAATGATTGAGTACAATTTCCCCTTCAGTGGTTTCTTGAGTGTAAACTCTCAATGTCCCTTATTTGATATACATTTGGTTAAATTTGTTGCTAAATCTTAAACTCAAAAAAAATGTCATTGTCAAAGTATAAAAAATTGATTGAAAATTGTCCTTTGACTTGTATGTGGAAAATATTTAAATGATTTATATTGGCCACATGTTTCGCATGTGCAAGGATTCCATGGTCAAGTTTCTAAGGCACAAAATTCAAGGCATACATGGACATGCATCATAACCATAAAATTTTCCTCCGCCATGTTACTTAAGCATGTGACCTGGAGGCTAGATCTCTATCAATGTGACAACAAGTGTCAAGGTACATGTTAAGGAAGTCAGAATTAAAGAATTTTGTGTAGTGAATGGCACAAGAATATATATATATATTTTTATCATGCATTGTTGCTCTAGTTGAACTCTCAACACCCCTCGCCCCCCAAGTTTTAAGAAAAACATGGGGCCCCTTGATTCGAAAATGATGTTTTAAAGACTAGGTTAAGTTTTAAGCATGAGTTCATTTACCAATTAGGAATTGATGAAAGAGGAAAAAATTAATGAGATATTATAGAAGCCATATGAACACATAAAGAACAACAAAATGAACAATAAGAACATCAAACCATAACACCAAGCTTGATAATGGAGTTTGGCACAAGATTGCCTACGTCTCTAGGCCTTTGTCTCAGTGGTGACCGCTTTATTGCTCTCTCCAAATGCTCATTACATCCATAGGAAGCTTGCAATTTGCTGTAAAATCTCTCTAATCTATTGCATACATGATCTCCATAAACAAATCTACTCTATTTTGACTCTATTTTGAAGGATACTCAATAACCTTTTCCAAAAATTCTCCCTTACATTAAAAAAATGAAAAATACCATTGCTTAAATAGCAAAAGAGCCAAATTCACAATTAAATGCACTCAAAATATTTTATGGGATTTACAAATATATGGTTTACAACCATATCCCATAAAATATCCCAAATATCCCAAAAATCTCTTTGATCCACTTTAGAGGGCTTCATCCTTTTTTTAAAATGGGCTTAAAGAATATTATATATGGTTTTAAAATAACCATATAATAACTAAATATCATAAACCACTTCCATATGATATTCGTGTCCCTTTTAAAAGCATATGATTAAGGGAAAATAGATTATCATTTATTGGACTTCATGCCATATGGCATATCCAACTGAAATGATCCAACTTTATCCAATATTACTTTATTGTGGAGATGATATAATGTTTGGTTGGAATTTGATTTGCTCCTTTTTTTTAAGTGGTATAATCCATTAAATATCCGTGCCTTTTCTTTTTGGGTGATATAAATATTTTGTTTGACCAACATTAATGCCAAATCCCATAAAATCCCGTCATATCCCAAATCGAATTTGGAGTAGTTGGTAGGCACGGTGATTTAGACGTTAAACTTTCAATGTATCTTGTATACAATATATGATATAGGTGGGATGCACTTCACAAGCTATGGCCTTGGATTATTTTGGTTAGCGCAGATTTCATAAGATATGGCCACCTGAGTAGGTCGCATGATCAATTTTCCTTGGTATTTTTTTATGTTCCAATGATCCCGAATCTTAGTTTTATTAATAAAACATGTTATAATCCTTACCAAGGATCACGGTAGCCTGATTGGTTGGGCACGAGCTTCGGACCTAGGAGGTCATGAGTTTAAGTCTTGTCCCTGGTGGATAGACGAAAAAAAAATCAATCACTGTTAACTTGACCAATCCCAGAGTGTCATGTGACACCACTGGATTGGTCCACATGTCATCGTGGGATTGGCCCATGTGCCACCATCAGAGCCTGCCAAATGGACCAACCAGGAACCTGCCAAGTGTCAACTCTGCCAACTGTGCTTGCCACATCACCACTCTACCATGTGTCAGTGTCTGAACATTCCTGCATCTATTTTGGATTATTCCTCCCCATTGATACCTTTTGGTCCTCCAAAATGATATTAACCAGACATCAAGTGTGGGATAGGCCACCCCACTTGTCCTTTGTCTTTAAACTCTGTCATGTGCACCTGTCGCATCTTAATCAATTGCAAAACAACCATGATAACTGAGAGCATATTGTTAGCCACTTGTACTCTTTCACATCTTACTGAATCCATTACCATCCATGTTGAAAACATTAGCATCGACAACATCATAAATATGATTGCAAATGAGCTAATATGTTTGTAGTACTTGCACTAATATGTTTGTAGTACTTGCACTAATGAGCTAATATGCTTAAGATCAATTGCTTGATTTGGCACAATTATAGACGTGTTGCTTGCATAAACTGCCTTTTTTAATTGTTCCATTGTTTGAAGAGATAGATTTGCTTTTAAGTGGTGAGCATGTACAACATATTCATTGCCTTCTTTGGTTAAGTGATATCGATTTTGTTCCCTCTAAAAGATTTATTTGCGATCATACAAATAAGGAATGCCTAAGACCATTCCACATTCATTGAGTGACACCACATCCCATGTTACCTCATCCACAAATTTTGATGACATTTCAAATTCTAAAGTGCATTTCTTTGTTATGTGCAATTTATGATTGTTGCTTTTCCATTTAAGTGAGTAAGGTTTATGATGCATACAAGTGTTTAATCCCAATTGTTTAATCACTTCCTCTGAAATCGAGTTAGATTGAGATCCACTATCTATTAATGTGTCAACCTTAGTATGCCTCATTATGACCCTAATGTGAAACAATTTACTTCTAGAATCATATCCATCAACCAGCCATTGTGATTTTAGACTCATCACCTGAATCTAATCCCACGTCTGTTGGCCGTGTTGTTGCTGCAGTTGTTTGCCTTCCTTTCCTCTCTTTGAACGATTTCGGTCTCTTCTTGGGATGCAATTGCCAACAATGGTCATCATCATGCCCTTCTTTCTTGCAATGCTTGCAAGAGAGCTTATCTTCCTTTCTTGCCACTGAATTTGTCTTCTTGCCATTCCACTTCCTTTTGTCCTCCTTTCTTGAAGACGATTCCCTTGATATACCAACTCCTGTTTTCCCTGCCTCAATGTATGTTGCTTAAACAAAAACCTCATCAAGATTAGTAGGTCCAAACATAAATACAGTGTTACGAATGTGTGCAGGTAAACCTCCTA